>VZRQ01009561.1:12741-23690 GCA_013397975.1 Machaerirhynchus nigripectus | reverse complement strand
AAAGGCCAAATTAATCAGGATCGAGTGTTTTACGCAAACTTGTTAAAAGGCAGACCACTCACAAGGATGGAAGTGATACAGGGAGCCAAGCGTAGTCACACTGATGATAGCCCTGCTTGTGTAAAGCTGCCATTGAGACACAGAAGTTTTTCTAAGATCGTGTTTCTGACGTGTGTTAAAAAAAAAAAGCTCCCTTGAAATAAAGATGAATCTAAAAACTTTACAAGTAGCCTCAGCACAGCCCAGGAACACAGCAGACTTGAAGCAGAGCTGAATATTTCATTAATATAGACCCGTGTCTCCTTTGGATTGCAGCAGCAGTGTCCAGACTACAGACCTATGGGATGGTTTCCCCCGTTTCCTAGAAGTTTAAAAATGCATGGAGGATTGGTGACAAGATCCCCTGAGTGGCTTGTTAGTGTTTTCTGCATTCTAAAAATACAGTGGCCTTTTAAAAATTTCTTTGGTAAAGCTCCTGGCCATGTTATACTCTTGGTGGTGTTCACTTTCTCTCCCTTCCTCCTTCAAGTTTGGAACTTCAAGGCTTTCTTTTGGGTTTTATCAAATTACACACTGAAGAAAGACGTACATTTCAGAAACAGATGGATTTAATGTGCATGAAAATACATGCCTTTTAAAGAAACTAAATTAGTAGTTCCACTTCTACCCCTTTTTATTGAAGACAGAGCTCTGAGAGATCTCTGGTCTGAAACACAACTTTACAAACATCAGCAAAATAGGTTTATTTGTATGGAAATTTAACAGAACATCACAGGAACCTTAAGCAACACCAAATCTGATGGTTTCTAGTAGACATGAAGGGAGCTGGGAAAGTACTACTAATAATATATATAAAAATATCTTTATGAATCCATAACCAGAGGATATTTCTTATTCACCATATATATTGAATACATGTGCAAATTCAGAGCTGTCTGTGTCTCTAAACATTCTCGTTGTAATGAAATTAACTGGGAGCAAGAATTTATTACTTTTTTTAGTTGCTAATTAGTGTCAATTCCTTTTCTGAAAAAGGTGTGTTTTCTGTCTTTTTAGTCTTATGGACTGAAAACCAAAAGAAACAACAGTTTCTTTTTGTTTGTTTTTTTTTTTTTTTTCCTTTTGAAAGCACCTGGCTCCCACAAAACTGCATTACATAGAAAATGTGGAGCAGAAGGGCTGCTCTTTTGCTCAGCCACGGTCCAGCAAACACTGCTTTTGCCTCAGTGCAAAGGGACTTCCTCTTTGTTGGCTGAATTTGAACAGAAATGGGTTAAATTGCTGTGTGAGGATGAAATAGAGGGAGCTGTGAACACTTCCCATGGGACAGCGCATGGGACAGGGATGAGTCTCCTGTGGATGTGACTCCTTCGTTGAGTGCATTTGTCTTAATCTGGAGTCTGAATACTCTGTCAAAATAACAACAAGTGGCCCAACTTCAGGATTCTTTGTGGTGTTTCTGTGCCAGATAAAAATGGCAAAACCCAACAATACTTCACCACCAGGCACTACTTAGACACCTGAATATGCCTGTGATTCATCAAGCCACCTGATGTATTCCTGGCTATTAACGTGGAATCAAGTTCACTCCTTTTTTCCCAATTCCACCCTCCTTGAGCTTTTCAGGGAATAAAAATCGACTGCTGAGGAGGCTTGGAGCTGCACGTGTGCTTTGGGTCTTTGCTGAGCCTGTGCCCAGCCCGCTGTGTTTGCAGAAGAGCTCCACACCTCCCTGCTCCCCCGTTCCTGGAGGCTTTGATTTGGGAAGGAATTCTTTAAAGGAAGCACTGAGGTGCATGCTTATGGGTTTTTCCTGACCAGGAACACATGGAGATCGTGCCAGGGTTGTGCTTTATCAAAATAAGCTGCTTCCTCAGTGGGAGCAGTTGAATCAGACCATCAAAGAAGAAAATAACAGTTGACATAAACATTCATTCTCCTTTATAGAAAGCAAACACTTTCCTCTCAGAAGTGCCTGGGGTTCTGTTAGCAATTGATGAACACCAAGCACGTGACAAGTCAGTTCTAACTAGCAGCAAAAATCATGCACTCAGCTTTGTTGTCTGATTTCCCTGATGCAGCAAAACAGTTTGTGTCACAAGAGTTGCTTTTCTTCTGCCAAACCCTTTGCCAGTAAATGGCCACGTTCCAGGACCGTATACGCAGAACCCCTCCAACTGAAAATAAATGCTAATTTGAAGTATGTTTTAGAGCCTTAATAAAGTTTTTTCTTTCGGATCATCAGCTAATCTTCAAACTGAAAAGATTTTTATTTTAGGTTTTCCTCAATTGGATCATCCATCTCTAGTATGTATTTCAATCATCTCGAGGACTGTTTGAATTTAGGGCTTTTTTTTCTAAGACTTCCTTTCTCAACTTGCAATCAGATGATTCAGTATTTCGAATGAATGCAGCTGATCCAGTCACATTTTACTGCATAAATGTGCTGAACTAGCATTAATTTTCATTCTTTAATTTTGCACAGTGTTTTAAACGGCATATAGCTGAGAATTAGTTGCTTTGGGTTTTGTCTGCAGCTATTGTAGCTCCATACTTCTCCCCTTCCACTTCCACCTGCAGCTTGACCCAAAATATATCAGAGTGAGGGTGCTGCTGCAGCCGGCAGGGAGATTTTGTAATTCCTGAAGACTAGAATCCCAAAACACTTGAAGAAAAAAAAAGAATTGCCACAATGAATCATGAGCCAGTTACGTCCTCCTTGTAGCCATACATTTTGTTTAACAACTCTCCGCCAGATAACCTGGTTATCTTTTTTACTTTACTGGGTCCCAGGCCCTTGGTAACTCATATAAATGTAATGTAAACACACTCATGGGCTCTAAAAAAACCCCAGCTAGCTACTTTTGAGCGGGAGGCTGGGTGTGGAGTGGTGCATGATAGGGAATGTTCCTGGTAGATAGCACAGTTGGGACACAGCAGATTTATCTCTCCCCGTTCCCGTGGTGCTTCACTGTTAGCCCAGAGGGCTTTGTGCCGTCCAATCCCTTTAAAAACTATCACTGTGGAGCGGGATCTCTGTGGTTTAAACGTGTTTGGGACTTAAAAATCAGGAGGGAGGTGTTATCTCGGGGCTCTGGGGAGGGGGTGAGGGCCCCACGGTGAGGCCTGTGGAGCTCCTCCGGGGACAGGTGGAGGTCCTGGTGCGCTGTGCAGGCTCACTCCTGGAGCACGGCGTGCCCTCAGCACAGGGGAAGGGCTGGCAGCCACGGGAACGCTGTACAAATTTGCTGGGAGGAAGGCAAACACAGAAGTCAAGAGATGTACATAGGTGATAACAAGGTAAATATTAGAGAAGTTGGCCTGTATTATACTAATAGAATGGGATATCAGTAAGGAACAAATAGTCAGGCATTCATGGCTGGCTGGGCTGAGAACAGTACCAGCCTGGGCTGATAACACTCCAGCTTGCTGTTGGTACAACTTACACTGAAAGCTGGGACTTTGAAAGCAGACAGGAAGAGTAAGAGGTCAGGATCTCTCCACTTTTTTGCTTTCTGGGCCAGTGTTTGCTTCCGTGGAGGAAAAAACCATGGCAGTGGGGTGTTGTGTGAATTCAGTGGCAAAGACCTCTCCACTTTCCCCTGTCTCACTGATTCAGAGATCCTTCACCTTCAGCACGTCACATCTTGTCGAGCCAGGGAGCTGCCAGGGCCGTGTGACACATCTTCAACTCAGTGAAAAGTCTTATTTTCCTCATACCTGACCTTTGAGGTATCCACCAATTCCAGCAGGATATCTACTAGGCTCTGCTGGGGAAGACACATAATTCTTGAAAATTTAGTCATAAATGTGCTCTGAAAGGGAAGCTGCCTCAATCTCCATTCCCCCAAAATGTCTTGTCTGGTCCTGTGGTTGTGGGAAAACTGCAGCCTTCCCTTCTGAACGTTGTATGATGACAAGTTACAGCTGAAAAATATCCTTTCCCTGTGTTTTTTCCTAGGAATATTAACACACCTGAAGGCCACATCAAAGGATAGTAACTCGTCACTAACTAACACAGCATAATAATATTGTTTTAAAGCTGTTGGTATCCCTCAACGCATCACAGGAACCCAGCAGCTTAGCAGAACTGGAGGAAAAGACTGGAAATGTGGGTTATTGCGGCTGAAACATGAATTTATCAACCCCTCACTCAGCGCCCAAGCCACGAACTCACATCAGGGAGAAGTCCCACCTCTGCTGACATCTTTGCTGATGGCTTTCTCCTGAATTTCCAGAATCTCAGATGAGCTCAAACTCTCTCACCCATAGTTTTTTTGGGTGCTCATTTGTATTTCAATGGAAGACAGCAGAGATGTTTTAATAAATCTGCTTCACAGAGATTAAAGTGGCGCTTCTGGAGCAAGAAGCCTCCCTCACAGCTCAGTGTGATTTTTGGTAAGATATGTGACAAGTTCTTTTCAAAATATTTTGTTTCCACAAACATACATTCTCTAAACCACGATTTGTTATCTAATGCTGAACAAATTGCTGTATTTGTTATTGTGTTCCATAGCACCATGAGAATAGTTCTTAAAATTTCTGGTTTAGTGGAAATTTCAATGTCAGATTCCAAATAATTCTCTTTACTTTTGGGTTTTTGAACTAAGGACTGTGTTGAATGGGGACAGTACAGATTATCTGATAAAACATTTTTTGAGCAGATTGTGAATAACCTAGATGTCATATATATATATATATTCATGTATCTTTTACAGTATGATTTATTTGCTTGCAATATTTCTAGTTCTCTGTGCAGATGACTTTTTTTTTCCCAGCAAGACCAAGAGAAAAAAATCAGATGGTAACTAATCTCCTCCCTATTTGTGTTGCCACATTAATGTGGACAGAATAAATTATGTTTCTCAAAAACTTTGTAGGGAATGATAGATATACAAGTATGTGTATTTTTGTGCATGTTTAACTACTTTGATGAAAAGGGGATGTTGTCCCTGCAGTTCATATACAATGGATACTCACTATTAAAATTTGCCTTGTTTTAGTGACCACAAAATCATATGGGTTTTACACAAAAATCAGAAGTTGTTCCCTGCTCTCAGAGCAGTTCATGGAGGCTCAAGCCCCAGTGCACATAAAGCGAGAACAGAAACCCAGGAGAGACCCAGGTCTTCCCTTCAGAGCTGCTGCTTTTTAATGTCAGCCATCTCCTCGACCTCAGTAAAGCCAGGAAGTGGTTGTGGCTCAAGACCACTGTAAATGGCTGTAGTAAGCTTGCAGTTTTTTAGACAAATATTCTAATTCTCTGTTTTCCTTCAAATTGATTCTCGGTAAGTTGCTTGCCAAAACGGCACCTTTGAAAAGCAAATGCCTCACGGACAAGTCTGATAGGAACAGCTCCGTCCTGGCTGCCCTGTTTTGAAGGTAACTCTACAGTTTGAGCTTGGCTTGAGGTATCTGGATGAGGCAGAGCAGAAACCCTTCCCTCGTCCTGCCCTGCTCTGCTTTCACAGCTTCGGAGAAGAAGCTACCCTTCAACTCCCAGCACTTCAGCTTGCTCTCCTGAGAAGCCACCCGCAGAAAACAAAACCAGGCACAAAACCTGTGCCTCAGAGAGGCTGTGGAGAGCAGGTTCTCAGAGGGCCACGAGCTGCTGGGCTGGAGCAGGCGTGTGCTCAGGAAATCTTGGGCAACGCTCCGCAGGCTGCCAAGCGTGACGTGACCGGGAGAGAACAACCTGTTTCTGTTTCTCCCCTCGCCCTGATAGCATCAAGCAATTGTTAAAGCAGCAATTTTCTACCAGCAGCCGTCCGTCTGATGTCTGCAGCCCTTGGTCAGCCTGAGCAGCTTTGGGACAGGCTTACCCCAAGCATCCGTATCCTCTGCTCACCAAACTCTACCAAACTCTGCTCTCCGACCCACCGCTCACACTCCTGTGACAGGCAGCAATAGATTCCGGGGAGGGGGAAGAGCCAGGATTTTTCAGTCTTGAAATGGCAGTCAGAAGGAAGACTAAGGCAGGCACTTTGCACAGAAAAACATGGTTTTTGTTTTGAAAGCGGTATGTGATGGGGTTTTTTTTTTTTTTTTAATCAGCAAATCACTACACTGAAATTTTCCGTAGCTTCAGGCAGGAAGAAAGAAATGGGTAACTTTTACGTTTCACCATATCTCTCTATTATTTCTGTCTTCCTCAGCAGAATCATAGGGAAATGAAAAATTAATTAAACCAGTTGAAAAACAGGGATTTTTAAAAATACGTAAATCTGCTAAAACATACAAAATATGTAATGTCAAAACTGAAGACTTTTAGTTTCATAAGTTTAACATGTGAGAAAAACATTGTGACAAGGTGTTTTTTTGTTTGTTTGCATTTATTGTTGTTGATTTAATATTCCTTTTCTTTTTCAAATTAGGAAGACATGGTAGGTGGGATCACCTGAAGTTTTCAGTATACCATCCTTGCTTGTGTTAAATATTTTCTTCTTTTGGGAAGATGGTCACCCAGAAAAGCTCTAAAAGTCAGGATTACTTCATTCCCAAGTGCTGTGAAAGTAAAAATTCCTGTGAAAGCCAGAGAGATCCCACTGCTTAGTTTTAGCTCCAACATTAACTAGTATCAGGGACCTTTGTGTAAAGGATGCCAAAATCTTTCCTCTTTTCAGTGCAGCTTGGTGGTTACAGACTCTAGCTGCTTAATTTGTGGACTTTGTCCTAAATAAGGTGAGGAAATAAGGTTGAAAAACTTTCCTGGAAGTTATGTTCAATTTAAAATTGTTGTATTGTTGTTTTCAGAGCCATTTTCTTCCAGAATTTTCTGTGTCAGGTGCAGCTTTAGATTGCACATTGTTTTATCTGCTCCTGTGGCTTCCAGCCATTGACATTTGCACTGAGAATTCGGTTTTCAATGCATATTTGTCATCCTGGCTTTTTTGTCTGTTTTGTTTGTTTACCCATCAAAATTTGTCATGAAACTTTTTTGCCTGAACTTTTCAGCCATATACAGGAAAGTATAAGATGTCCATGTCACAAAATTTCAGAAGCAATGGTGTTCTAAGTGTTGCTAAAATGCCATTTATGCAATCTGTGAAAAAAAAACCCCTTATTTTGAGTTCAATTTTATCTCACCATTTGATATGCAAAATTTCTTGGGGGTGTCATGAACTGAGTATCTGCATCTCTGTGGTTACCTGGCAGTGTTACAAGTCAGGCTGGAAATAATTTTGCTGAAAAATAAGCCAATATATTGTGTGAACCATCACCAATTTGGGCTCCTGAATCTGCCCCTGTGTTCTTTTTATTGGTACTGTTGGTGGAGATAGTCAGCTGATGAAGATTGTCTCATGGAAATTTTCAAGGTACAAGCTGCCTAAACTTTCTTTTCTACTGAACTCCTCCTTCAAAACCAGTTTCGGTGTTGTGCTGAAGGCTCTGCCCTTTGGGATGGCAAACTGCAGTCTGAGAAGGGAGGGTGGGACAGGAGTGTGGAAATTCAGCACACCTGGAAGCCAGTGGAAATTGGGTTGCAGAGTACCTTAAGTAGTTTTAAAAAAATCCCCTCCCGAATTGCACTTGCGGTCTCTGGAGGATGTTTGCTTTTCTGTTACTAGGAGCAACATGTTTAATGTACGTGGAACTGACTAGTCCAAAAAATGTCATTTCAGCAATCGTAGTAATTTGTTTTACATCTAATTTTTCTTATGAGCCTAATTTCTTTCACCTCTGTGGCCCACTGAAGCCTTTATAATTGGGAATCTCCCAGTGTACGGGTGCAGTTGTGACGATTTAGATTTCCTCCAGCAAAGGAGTAAGCAGAGCTCTTTTATTATTATTATTATAATTATTCCATTACCTTTTTGAGTGTTTCAAGCGTTCACAGAGCTTTAAGACCAGGAGGGGCCATCACGGCTGCATAAGGACAGGCTGCAAAATTTCCTCCATTTCAGCACTGCCATTTGTAATCGAGCAAGGCTGAGCAAATCAAACTGTGGCTATCTTTCTGACAGACAGCCCACTCTGATTTGAAGGCACTGATGGATGGAGAATTATTTGCAATGGCAGATTACAGGCTGAGGGTAACGACTTTCTCAACCACAGTACCTTGCTCCATATATATATTTTTTTTATCGCTGTGTTCCTAGTATCACTTACACCAACAGTTTCACAGCTTAGCCTATGCCTAGGAAATGTCTGAAGGCATTTGCAAATGCCCATATGGCTGGTTAGGGCTCTGGTGGACTTGTTGCATTTGTTATTGTATCCTATATTTCATGGATGGAGGCAAAAATTATATCTGGGCCTCAAGCCCTATGTGAAAATATGTTTATTTGCAGTAAGGTTGTGCCACAGCTATACCATAAATTTGGTTCTGCGGTTCCAAGAGCACTTGTGATCCCAGAAGACACAGCCTTTCTTGCTCTTTTGTATAAGCTCGCTCTTCTGGGTTGAGGTGGAGCAAACTGCTTTGACAGGATGACTTTGTACCAGCAAGCTCCAGGCCAGATGAGATATTATCTCTAATTCTGTAAGCTTTATTCCTAATCACTTGTTATGCCTCCTTTCACAGCCAGCCTGGGGACAGTGAGACCTCTACTCTCTGTTCTGGGCTTATCTATCTAAAATGTGGAGTTCTTGTACTTGCTGTGGGTGAGGTCACTGTGGGCACAAATCGCGTGGGATCATTGCACTGACACACATTGCTCCATCTCCGTGACAAAATCTCTCTTGATCAGGGCACTTGGGATGGACAGCAGTTAGGAGGAATAACGTCTAAGCCTGCCACAGCTGCTTCTTCCCTGAATGCAGCTGAGGATCTGCTTTGTGGCTTTGGGAGATGCACAATCCCTGCTCACCTGGATCGGGTGACGTCCACCGTGGGCTGTACAGAGCTTCAGTTTACTCTGCTGGGATGTCTGACAAGAAAAATCAGGGCAAGGGCAGCAGCACGACTGCCGACCTGCTCCGCAGAGTTGTTCTGTTCCTGCTGAGTGGGATTCCACAGAGAAGTGCCATTCCCTAGGGGGAACTGAACAAGGATTTGCTTCTGGGTCAGAAATTCTGTCTTGAAGGCTTTGCAGGCCTTTTGTTGCATGAGAAGAAGATGGGGGAAGCTCAGAGAATGACAGCTAGAATTTAGCAGTGGGAGCAAAGGAACAGTTCAATAAAAACGGTGTTGTACAGAGCAGCAGAGGTACAAAAGGTCGATGGGTGGCTGTAGAGAGACAACTGACATGCCGGAAAAACCCAGGGGAGGAAAGAAGTGGGGAAATAAGAAGCAAAACAACCCCATACTCGTGTCCTCCAGGAGCTAAACACTTGATTTAGTTTGAACTGTTGGAAAAGTAGAACCTTTCCAGACAATACAACATGCCAGGATGTAGGAGGGATTTTAAGAGTTTTTATGGGTCTGGGAGATAAATCTGTGCTACAAATAAAGGAATGAGAGAGCGGAGAGGAGTCAAAAAAGTTTGTACAGGTGGGGTTGGCTGGGTTGGAAAGGCATAACCTTCATTTTTTAAGGCATGTGGCCACTTGCTTGGTCACCTTGCTGTTACTGAGCAAGGCTTGGGTGGCTGCCTTGTGGTAAAGCCTTTCTGCCGAGGGAAAGGTCTCTCTGGTCTTGTTCAGGATGCCTGATCCCCTGTGCAGTGAGTGCAGGGGTTAAATTACCCTTTAAATTGCCATTTACATTGGAGGTGGGCTGAATCCTCAGGCAAGGGTTAGGCCAATCTCACCGTGCCCCTGAGAATCCAGGAGTGAGCCCTTTCACCTGTAGGAGTGTGTGTTAAAGAGTGTGAGAAGTGGGCAGGGCGTATCACTGCAACTTTATTCAAAGCTGTGTTAAGGAAGAAATCTCCCCAGATCAGTGTTTTTCTTTAGGAGGGACTTCTGAACACCCTCACAAAGGAAGCATGAATTAAAAGATTTTCCCTGTACTGACACACTAATGTGCATTTGAAGATGTGTTTTCAATTCATAGTGTAAATTAAATTCTTCTTTAAACCATTTCTACTGAAAAAACTCAGAAGACATACATGAAAATCATCTGGTTTTAATTCCCTGTGGACTGCAAATCTGTAAGTGCATAATGTTTTAAGTTTCTTTTTACTGGTTAATCTGTTGGGCCAACTCCGTCTAGTCTAATTTGTACCAAAAACACTGAAATGTACAATTTTGGCATGGGTTTGATATGAATTTTCCTTGAAACACAGTGGGTCTTGACCACGATGCCAAAGAAATTGAATTAATTCAAAATGTGGAAGATTTAGTGGTGAAAGGAAAAAGTAATAGAAAATATTTGCAAAGATTGGCCTTTCCCTCCTCCCTCTCTTGCCTGCCAAAGAACTGGGAATCCCAGCAAACCCTTTCTTGAAGGGGACTGTCAGGACAAATCACCCAAAGAAAATACCAAGCACTGCCACCTCCTTGCTCTCTGCCCTTAACAGAGCTCCAGTAAAGGAAGTTCTGGCCATGCCATTTCCTCTTTTAAAACAAAAACAAGTGTGCTAGAGGTTTTTGAGGCCTCCCAGTGCCCCAAACCTGTCTCATTCCTGATCGTACCCAAAGTTCTGGTTTTTTATTTATAGATTTTACTTCCTTAATGTCCTTCACCCCCACCTTTGATTGATTCCCGATACATTTACGGGTTTCCCGTGTGGCCTTAAACGGCGTAATTTCTTGGAACTTCAGGTCTCTGCAAAGTATGACTCTTTTTTTTGCTGCTGTGCACTGCCCATGCTGCCTGCTCGGAGGGTTTCGTTGCTCAGACCGTTTCCCAGGCACGCAATGATACTTGGGCATCTCCTGCCAGGGATCCCACCAGGAGCTGGTGCTGATGACAGAGCTGGTTTTTATTTCTGTGTTTGGGATCTGTAGGGCAAGTTAATACCTCTCTAGAAACTGTAGCCTGATGAGAATAATTTCTTGTCTACGGAGAGCAAACCTTGGTCAAAACATACAGGTCTGAACTGTGCTTTACAAACAAGATCTTG
>VZRQ01009561.1:0-11884 GCA_013397975.1 Machaerirhynchus nigripectus | reverse complement strand
TTTGATGACTTTCCTCAAATGTCACCGAATCCAGAACGCTTTGGCACAAACTCTTCTTAGGAGAGTGGAATTCTTAGGAAATGGTGGAGTTCTTAGGAAGCNCCCCCCCCCCCCCCTTTGTTTTTTCTCTTTCCTTTTCTCTTCCCTTTTCTCTTCCTTTATCGCTTTTGCCATTTTTTTGTGTTGTCGAAATTCTGGCTACATGTATGGTAAATTCCACAATTAATGACACAGGTCAATGATCTGCCCAAGTGTTAAACACCAGATAAAATATGTAATAAATGTTTATTTTCTTCATTTGAACTCAGGGATTATTTTTGTAATTCCCATCATAAAGATTTGTAAGCTGCCAGACCAACACAGCAATAAACACCTTTGCTTAGACTTTCTACAATGTGAGAAGGCACTGTAACATTAAATCCACTTGTTTTTATCTTGTGATTAAGACAGAATCAGAAGTGGACTGGGTAACCTATCAGGAAATAAATTACTCTTTCTAAAATTGCATTATCTTTCATGTAATTTTCACACTGTAGAACTAAGTACTTTTATTGCCAGTGAAGTTCATGAGAGGAAGCTTGGGTTTAAAAAATATTCCAGGGGAAATTTCACTTTATCAGTTCAGTGTGATACTCTGATTTCAAATGCAGAGCAGCACTTTCCTGTCATTGAAGGGTTTTTGTGGGTGACTCCTTCCTTACCATATAAACATTTATGAAATAGGCAGTACTTTTTATGTCATTAGGATGAGTTTCTTTGGTCGTGCTGCCTAATAATTATTTCGTCTCATATTGTCCTTGGCTCAGGACTCACGCTTTTGTCTGTCTGCCCAGGTTCAGGGTGGGACAGGGCTATTGTGAAATCAGCAGTGACATTTCAGGGCTGCTAAACAGAGCGGATTAGAGACATCTGTCAGGCATGGTAATACTGGTTGGATTACCACGAATAATTTAAACCAGGTAGTGACATTTACCAGCACAGCAAGTATACTCTCAGTGTTTATTTTGGTAAATCTACTTCACCAAAGAAAAACATGAGGCTTTCTGAGCTAAATTCTCATCCTTGCTTGACTCTAATGTTATACTCTGATGAGGGGCAGGTCCAAATTGTTTCTAAATAACTTTGATGACTTTNTGCTTTCAAGAAATGAGAACAGATTATGCATTTAGGAGACTTCATAAACAAAGCTTAAAATCCATTCAACAATTAAGAAACTAAAGAAAAGCTTTTTTCGTATATTTTTCCCATGGTTTTTCTTTTTTTTTTTTTTTTTTTTTTTTTTTTTTTTTTTTTTTTTTTTTTTTTGAAGCAGCTGTTTTAGCAGTCAAGACAAGCCTTTGCATGCTTAATCTCCTCCTGCATGGGAACTGATCATGCTACTACAAACTGTGCACTGGAGGAACAGGCTGGGGTGAGCTGAGGACATCGTGGCAGCAGCTTTGAGCCTGGAATGTCTTTTTTTTTTTTTTTTTCTGCCAGGTTATGGTAAGAAATTACAGCAGACTTCTCAGCAAAAGTCTGCTGCAGCAGGGGTTAATTTGGTTAGCGGGGCAGGAAGACGAGGACAGGGAGGTGGTAGCTATGGAAGTTCATCATTCTTCTGGCCCACAGACTCCTTGGACAATCCACACATTTACACCCATGCCTTGTGCTTCTCTGCATGATGGGAATTGACTTTAACTTTTAAATCTTGCTCTTAAGTTGAAGCAGCATGTTTTCATTGCTCCTCACACCTGTGGGGGTCACGCTGTAGGGGTACTGGGCAAAGCAATAGGACAATTTACTCTGTCACTGTGGTGGTAAAAGTAATTAATGTTGGATTTATAAAGGCACCAACTTCTGGAGCCCTGTGACAATAGATATGGCGAGGGATTTATTTTGAGGGGAAATTAAAAAAATATTTTTAAAAAGTAATAAAAGGAAGTAAATTAAGTTCTTCTTGTTTCAGCATCCTTGTTGTAAGGATGGTTTCTTACGTCAATCTCTTCCAGACCCATCAGGAGCTGCCATGGCTCGAACTGATCATCCACTCACATGGATTAAACAGCACTTCTGGACAACAATCCCAAATAAAACCAACTGATGTGACAGGATAAAAGCACACTGCTGCCACGAGCTGGCTGTGGAACAGGCAGTGATGGCAGGTGCAGCTGCAGATACTGAGCCAGGAGAGGTCTGAGATTTGTTCACAGCAAGCTGGTTTCACCCTAGGAACCAAGCCCCACCTGTAAGAACTGAAACATCATAACACAGGGAAAGGAAAATATCTTAAAACTGGCATGAACACTATAAAACACTAAAAAAAAATAACATCCAACTCAAAGATATATCAATATTGCTACTCCAGTAGAGAAATAAGACACCCCACCAGCTCCTGCACAGCCTGGAGTTGGAATTATCACAGACTGGGAAGAATATTTATATGTATCCTGCAGTCATTTTTATCTCAGAGTGCCTTTACACTAGAAAGAAGAGACAATTTATGGCCACACAGGACCCTTTCCATGCAACTAAAATGAATCAAGAAAGAAAAGTCTTGCTCGTAATACACTCCAAGGCAATTTTTGCCCTTGGAAGAGCAGTGGAGGGATTGGAGTCTCAGCAGTTATTCCTTTCACATATCTATACACCTAAGATATAACTAAATATCTTACTCTGGGTGTGTTTTTTTCGTCTGATTCCAAATCTGGGAATTAAGCAATGGCAGCAAAACCCTGCAAGAACTTTTGCCAACAAAAGCAAAGTTTGTTGGTACACCTGAGTGTTCCCTGTGGCGTTTGCTGGCAAAGGAGTGCTGAGAAAGGGTGACCTCAGTTGTGCCCCTGGACAGCAAAACTTTTGGGGTGAAACATGTAATTTGGATGATCCACCCATAACCTCAAAGAGGGGCGTAAATGGCTACACCACATCCAACCTCTGGTACCCATCAGCCTCAACACCAGCATTGTGCTCTCCGTCGGGGCAGTGAGGATTTTGTGACCTGGCTCCATGTGACACAAATGGTCAAAAAGTGCCATCCTGGAAAACAGAGTCATGAGGAGAGCACCGTGGGAGGATCTGTCTGGAGAAGCAAATGTGTTTTCCACAGGCCCTACCATGGATGGGGAGAAAAGGCCAAGTGCAGTCCCAGTGCAAATCCAAGTGCAGTCCCAGATTAAAAAAAATAAATGAAGGACAGAGGTGCATGAAACTGAACAAATGTGAAAGGGGAAGTCTCTCCAAGCTGTCCCGAGCTTCAGAAAATGAGATAGAAATTGATCTGTGTTTGTTTGCACACTGGCTCCAAAGGTTTGGTTCCTTCCCTTGGAAGTCAACTCCGGCTGCTATCACCAGAGTGACTTTTCCTGACATTTTGAAGGCTTGTTATGAATGTTATGAATGTTTCTCCAGTGAGTCAGAAGGGCCATGTTCCACCCAAGTGAGGCTGAGAGACCTTCAGGTTGACATCAGGATTTATAAATTCCTTTTGTTTTTGTCATCCTGTAATAGTTAAATGCAAGGCGGGGAGGAAAAAAAAAAAGAAAGAAAGAAAATTCCAAGAATTTTTGTAGTATTCAGGGAATCATCCAGAATGGAGAGGTAGAAACACGCTAAAGCTAACAGAGCTGAAGTATCTGTGTGTCACTAAACAGTACAAATATTATTAGGAAGTGAAGGGTGAAGGTGAACACATCTCCTATGAAAACAGGCTGAGTGGATTGCCCTTTTTACAAGGGCATGTACTGACAGGACGAGGGGGAATGGCTCTGTACTAAAAGAGAGTAGGTTTAGATTACATTTTGGAAGGAATTCTTCACTGTGAGGGTGGTGATGGCCTGGCACAGGGTGCCCAGGGAAGCTGTGGCTGCCTCATCCTGGGAAGTGTCCAAAGCCAGGTTGGAGGTCTGAGCAACCTGGAATAGTGGAAGGTGTCCCTGCCCATGTCAGGGTTTGGAACAAGATGATCTTTAAGATCCTTTCCAATACAAACCACTCTGTGAACCTATGAGGGGAAAAAATGTTAAAAAATGGAGTTGCTAGGCCTGCATTAGTGAATCTGACTTCTTTTAGAAAGGCGGCTTAAGTAACATCACAATCAGGGAAGTAAGAGATTTTAATATAGAATCAGACAGCCTAATTTCTTTCTTGGAAGGGATACTTGTTCACTTCCCAGAAAGTTTTTAACTGGACAGCTCAGCATTTTTTCAGACATTAATCCACTGTTGTCAGTACAATTAGACTGACTCAGATAGGGAATGTTCCATCAGTTATTCTTCGGGACTTGCAGGAAGCATCCACAGGAGCTGGAGATGTGATTTCCAGCTAGCTCAGTATAACTACTGAGTACCTATCACTGCTTCCTCCCAGCTGGAAATATTAAGTGTAATCAAAGTTCAGGCATTCTGTGTGGCTCTCTTCGTTAGTTGTTGGGTTTAACCACCCGCGGGTGAGGTTTCAAGTGACACACTGAGGTTTAGTGCCGTTATGTCTGAGTAATTACAGACACATATGTCCCTCCAGGTTATTGGTTTTGCCCCACGGAGCAGCATCTATACTCATTATACAGTCAAAATAAAGAAATGGTCAACAAATTAATTGTAAAAAACAGCCTTTCCCCTTTAATAGAGAGCAGTGTCTATGAAGGTAGTCCTCATTTGCAACGGGGCACCAGTATTTTAAAGGAGATGCATAAAAGTAAGANTTATACCCTTGTGAAAGATATTTCAGCTCCAGAGGCACCTTGAAGGTACAGGTTTGAGAACAGCGAGCTTTTTAGCAGGGTGCCAGATCCTGAGCATCTGTAAATCAGAAGGCCTGGATGTCTTTCAGCATGTCTGTGCTTCTTTACACTCTTTTCACATGAATATCCAAAAGCTTCCAGAACAAAAGCTCTGGTCTTGGAGACATGTGCTTAACTTTAAACACTTCTCAAGTGTTGTCTTGTTTAGGAATATTTTTTTTTCCCCCTAAAGTGAAGCTACATTTTTTAAGGAGGGTTTTCGTGGTGATACATTTCTCAAATGTCAAATAAAACAAGCTTAGGAAAAACCAGGGCATGTCAAACAGATATAACTGCTGATAACAGATACACTTGATGTATTCAGAGCAAAACCTAATCTTTTGATTTTGATATTCTAAAGAGTGCAGGAAAGATTTGCTGGCAGGACCTCTGATGAACCCACCATAGGTGATAAGAAAGGACCTTCTGAGCATCAGCCCACCTGTGCTGCTCCCAGTTCTGCTTCTCAGCAGCGCTGCAAAGAATTCAGTGCTGGAAAAGAGATGCAAAGACAGGGAAAATGCCCATTGTGAGGTGGAGGTGTGAAACACCAGAATATAATTAAAAGACAAAACCCCACAAATTAACGCGGGTGGAAGACAGAACTTCACCCAATCCAGCTGCAAGACAAAAAAGACGTCTGAATGCAGGTAAAATCAGGAACAGTTGCTTGAAACAAAAGGAAATATTAAAGACACGTTTTCCAGCAAAAAGATAATTTCTTCCCTTGATTCTTTTTTCTTTTTTCTTTCCTTTCTTGTTGCTTGGATCTTTGGGAAAGTTCCAGGCTTTGGGCAGTTAATTTCTTTCAGCAGTGTGAGGACAGTGGAGCAGACGGAAGAGCTATCAACAAGGAGCTGGACAAGTGACAGGGCCCCTCCCCGTCTCTGGACCAGGCAGAGATATTTCCATGGATTGCTTTTTTTCCAATAATAAGAGTTCTTTGCACTTCTATAAGCCTTTTATCAGCTAACTGCCAAGGGTTCATGAATATAAAATGCTTTACAAATGGGGCAGAAATGAGGGAAGAATAATATTGGGATGAGGGTGGGGACAGTTCCTCCAGAACATCTTTCTCTATTTAACGTCCCACCTCCCCTCAAAACCCTGGCTCCCCCATAAACTAAATTGTCAGACCTCTTTATCCCAACATATCTAACAAGTGCCAGCGTGTGCCTCTGGTTTTGTTCATCACTTTTCCCTCCAGACAGGTGAAGAAAAGGGAGGGGAGAGTGGAGACCTGAATTAGGGCCTTCCTCAGTCAGTGCAGCCTTCTTGGAGCCCAGGAGAAAGGCTGAGAAAGGCTGAGACACATCCTGCTGGCTCAGGCTGGGTTACCACGGGACACTGGTCCTGCAGAACCCTGTTTCCATCACTGAGACCTTGCAAGGGAGCCAGCACAGTGCTCTGCTGTGAGCCTGGCACCTCTCCTCTGCTCAGACAGGTGGTGGGAGAGATGGAAGATGCCGAGGAGATGGCTTGGAACCAAGGACCCCACCCACCACGGAGGGATCCGCTCCCTCCACAGCTCTGGAGCTGGGCTCCTGCGAGCTGTGCTGCAGCAGAGCTGCTCCAAGCATCTGGAGGGAGGAGGGTGTGAGGCTGGATTCCTGCCTCCGAGGCTCATGCAGCAGCATCTGCAAAGTGTAACTCCTCAAAGGCAGCGGGTTTTGGTCACCCCAGAGTCCCCCAGGGCGTTCTGCTGAGACCTGACCTCACTAAATGCACCCCGTGCTCCCTCTCTGAGGAGTTTTCACTTTAATTGAAGGCTTCTCAACGTAAAATGGACAGCTGTGCCATGGGGCCAAACGGCCCTCGTGTGCATTTTGTGTCACTCTGTGCTGCCTTCACCACTGCTAAACCCAGCCTGAGCCAGAACTGAGATCTTAGAGGGAAATACAAATAACCCCCTCCCTGACCTTAAGTGGATCAATAATAGGAAGTGCTCTGTTATCTCCCTCAAACCTTCCACCCAGCTTCGGATCTGAGCTAGCTGCCTCTACAGCAATAACACTCGTGTCTCCCCGTGTCAGATCTCCTTGAGAAACGGGAAGATAAATGAGTTGTGGTCTTGTAATATACAGCTCAAGGATGAGTTCCACATGGCTTGGGCAAGGGAAAAGAGCTCGTGGATTAGCTTGCAAGGCAGAACACTGGCCTACTACAGCACTTTAAATAAATCATCCTGTATAATTGCCACCACCCATCAGTTTGCTGAGATTAAAGAAGAGAGATTATTGACAGTGTGTTTATAACAGGAGTCTTGGTGTCCAGTAACACGTAACACCGCATATTCTGGTTGGTGCCAAGTCTCTGTAAGCAGGACAAGAAAAAAAAATGTGCTTTTCACTTTTGTTTTAACATTTACCTCTGGTTTGGCTCCTTTTCTGATGGATGCATCCATTGTGATACAGCTAATCTTGACATTTTTCAGTCCCCTTTATTTTTCTGCTAGGATGGGTATTGGTAATTTCTAATCTGAACTCTCTGAAAACAATGACCTTTGCTGCCTTTGATGGGTTTTTGAGCAGTCTGACCAAAATTACCAGAATGTTACTCATAAGTATAGACTCTCAAGACTGTGTGTATCTAAGGCTAGAATCAAGCCCAGTGTTTGTAGGTTCTCTAGGGAAAATTTTAGACCTTTATGTTCAGAACAAATAAGTTTTTATGGGTAATTAGAGATGGGAGAATCCAGTGTAGTTTTGTGTTTCACTAACTCATTTGAGCCTCTTAAAAACAAAATGTCCTAAAGTAACAAATCTTTTTTTTTAAAAAAAAAAAAAATTTTAATGGAAAAATACTATTCAGATGAATGCCATAAAAATGTTTTATTTTCTATTTTCACACATTAAAAAGAAGCCTGTGGAATGGCTTGTTATGGTTGCAAGTAGTAGTTTCCTTTCAAAATAATAATTCCTGCTTCTGTTGCTTTATCTAAAGAAGTTTATTACCCTTCTGTACGGACTCTTTTCACAGCCCTGGCGTCCCAGAAATGCCACTTTCTCTCGAGCACGGCAGACACTGCAGCGGGCTCCTTTTTTTTACTTTCTCATGGAGAACAGCCCCGGGGCCTATTTCCAGCTCCTGCCCTCGAGTCCCTGCACAGCCTTGGGATGGAGCTTAATCTCTGTATGCCGTCTTTTCCTTCCTCAAACACTTTCTGGGCTGCCAGCGTGAACTGCCTGCTGCGAGCACTCCAGGAGCATCCACGAGGCGGTGGATCCTCCTCGGCACACAGGAGGGCTTTCGTGTGGGCCTCAGCTCCCCAGGGCCCGGGTAACTCCGGCGGGAAACGGGGCCGTGTTTCCGTCTGGCTGTGTACACCTCGGGGAAAACTAAATTTCAAAATATGCGCATTTTTCAACCCCTTTAACTATCTCTTAAGTGATACCGGGAAACAAGACCGGGTGCTGTGCTAAGCTGTGGACAATAAATACGAGCTGGCTGGCGTATTGGGGGGCACCGGAGTGTTCCTAAGGTAAATGCCAGCAGGCAAATGCTCTCCCAGAGAACTGCGGGGACAGAATGAAATGTCCTCCTGCACAAGCTTCTTCTTCTGCCACACCAGCATTAAAACCACCTTTTTCATTGATCCCTCTCTTTTCCTGCATGATAAAATCTACGTGATACAATCTGGGGGGAGTGAGCTGGAAATGCCTTCCAGAGGAGCTGAAGAGAATTCCCAAACAGGAGAATCTACCCCAAACTGAGGTGCCTTCCCCAGAAACCTGAACTTCCCCAGAAACTTCCCCAGAAGTGTCCCTCCTGGCATTTTCACTTGTGACTTACAAACCTCCAGGGCAGCCTTGGCTCATTCAGCAGGTGCCATCAGCTTCCTGCTCACTTCCCAGCCTGATGGGCACGGTTTCTGGAGCGTGACTGGAAAACTCTGTCCCTCAGAGGCTACATTTTTGAAAGCAGATTCTGTCTCTCTGTGCTGTATTTTTGGTGGACCGTTTTCAGTGCCCTATCTGTGCAGAACAGAGTCTGAGGCATGGCTTGCTTCCTTTAGTGCAGAATGATCAAGGGTGAAGCTTCCAGGTTTTCTCGCACAGCCTGGAAAAATGATGTTCTTCATGAGCAACACAAAGTTTTTATGCACTCATCCCAATTCCCCACTCTGTACTTTGATTAGAACTCAGTTTTTTCTCCCCCGATTGTTTCTATCACTGTTGCCCGCAGATGTTTCTTTAATATTAATATATCTTTCTATAATATCTCTTCCACCCAAAAGGAAATGGGAAGGGCAAAGAGTTGGAAAAGAAGAAAGTAGGGAAGCAATTTGAATATTTATTTTTTAAAAATTTGCTTTAATAAATTTTCCTGTCTCCTCAAGCACTTGCAGGATTTTCTCCCTTTAACTTGTTTAGTGAAACTCCTGATAAAAAAAAAAATTTAAAGTGTTTCAAAAAGCGTTAAATTTCTGGATGTGCTGTTTATGCTGCCTTTGCAACCCAGGCTCTGTTGGTGGGGACTGACTGCAGTTATGCCCACAAACAATCATGATTTTACTGAACTTTCCTCTATTTGACTCTGATGTCACATAGATCCACCTTTAAATAAGACAGCGGATGAAATATTTTCACCCTGATGCGGCAAAACCCCACGACACAGACCTTTCTCCTTTGGGTTGAAGATGGAACGGCACTAAGGAATAATTTCTAAACAATTTCCCTGCTTTGAAAACAAATCTTTGTGGTGGTGGTGGTGGATTGGTGTTGCCAAGATTATTGTTGCATCCAGAGCAGAATTCCTTGTCAGAAACCAAGCACAGAGTCCCCCAAACTCTTGCAAACTCTCTTCACGGCCCTTCATCTTGCCTCATGCCGTGCATTCCTAAGCCAGAACTCTGATTCTGAGCTAAATAAGCCACACTTGGCTCATATTCAGCTGGGGGAACCCAGTGCCACAGGAGCAGCCATCTGCCCTGCAAAAGATGTCCCTGCTTGGGTACCTATTGATCCTGCCCCGTCCAGGTGGGCATTTTTGTCACCCGATGCCTCACAGAAAGGTCTGAAGGCTCTTTGATGTGTCCTGTTGTTGAAAGGGTTATTTCCGAGGGATAGGGAACTGAGCAGAAGAGAGAAGGGACCAAACTCTGCCGCGCCAAGACAAAAGCAGCAGTGACAAAATAAGGCAGTCAGGCTGTAAAAATAGTGTTTTCCTCAGTTTGCAACCGGCTAGGTGGGAAATAACAAGGGTTAGCAGGAATTGAAACGAGCAGAAATTGGGCAAGTGGTCTGATTTAAGCCAAAGTCTGTGAGTGGCATTCAATCCTTATATTATAGCAGAGAAATCCTGCCACAATTTAGATCTGAAACTGGTCAATAGCATGGATGTCCAACACTTCCTACCAACAAAGCAACAGCTTGGGGTTTCTAAATTGTTTTTAATTATTCATGAAACCGACTTCTTTTTTTTTTTTTTCCCCTTTTCTTTCTAATTAGTTATCCAGTCCTACAAGTGACATTTTGGTGCATCCATAAAAATAATTGTTCCTAGGGATAGCTTTATCAGCTCTCAGTTGGTTTTGTGGTTAAACTGCAATTTTCCTGTAAAGTATGTTTTAAATCTGACCTCCGGGAGACACTGCTCTGTGAAAACAAATACTTTAGAACCAGCAGGGAAACATTTCTTAAACACGCTGTGTAGCTGATGAGAATGTGCCTCTGCTCTGGGAAGTGGCAGAAAAATCTCTGTGAGGGACAAGGGAGAGAGAAGAGGGAAAACTCCAGAAGACAGTGGTTACTAACAGGATGACTAAGTAGCTTTTCTAAGGTTTGCCACATGCTTTTTGTAAAACCATAAAAAATGGCTCTGTGGTGAGCCTGGCTTGCAATCTAGTCAAAAAATAAAAGTGGTCACCCTTTCAAGGCTCCCTGTAACTCCAGCAGCTGCAGACAAACTTAAAACCAGGCAGCAGAAGAAGGGAAAAAAAAAAAAAGGTCCGGTTCTTGTCCAGACTTTCTATATTTGGTTGAAGTTTTCCAACCAGGGACTTGGCAGATGACACGTATTCCACGAGCTTCCCGAGAGAGGCTGGGGAGAGGGAAGAGACTTGCAGCATTCATGATGCCTGCCACGAACACGAGAAAAGATCATTAGGTACTTAAAGGTGATCTTCAGAGCCAAATGTGAACGGAGAAGGGACCGCCAGGTCAATCTTACCTGGACAAAGATGGAGGGGACAAATGGGGACGCATTAGAATTGCGGCGAGGGCTTCAGCTGCTGCTGTAGCTTACCTGCAGGCAAACCCTTTGGGTCCTGAGTGCTCCACGGCAGCAGTTTTCCACCTCAACCCTGCTCCAGACTTTTCAGGCTGTTCTTCCAGATCACTGTCAAGCACAGAGCCGTGGTCTGGATCTCACTGGGTGCGGCCTGCGTTTGCAAAGAGAAGGGTCAGCACTGGATGAGTGATGAAAACCTTTCTCCAGGCTCCTGCTGTGGTCCTGCCTTCCTGAAAAAGCTGCTGCCTTGTGCCTCAGTGTTGTATTGTGACCAAAACACAGCACAGTGTTGGAGTGGGCACTGGTGAAGTGGTGGTGAATATGGTATAAAAATTATATTCGGGGGCTGGGTAAACTTACATTCTGTGTTTTTCTGAGCAGTTGTCATCTCCCAAATCCTTGGACTTTGCATTGTCCGGCCAGTTGCCTGTTGAAGTCAGCAACAAAATTGCCATTGACTTCAGGAGGAGTGAAGTACAAGACCACAACCTCCTGCAAAAACAGTTTTACACCTGGACTTGCAGAGACTGAGCTGTGCTAGGGGACACTTTCTGTGGTGGGCTCAAATAGTACCAAGGTGAATTCACACTGAAAGAATGAACAGCATCGTGGTGCCCCGTGAAAACAAGGATCTCGTCTGGACAAACCATTTTGGGGTGTCCCTGAGGGATAAGCCCCGATATCTGTTGCTGGGAATGTCAGGGACAGGGCTGTGGCCACCTGTAGTGAGAAGTGGACAGTCATGTCTCATGTGTCTTTTATTCAGTGTACTATCACTCATTTGGGTTGCCTTGAGACTAGATTATCTCAGCTATGCTTTGTCCCACACTCCTGTACGGAGGGCCCTGACCTGTGAATGTGGTGTTAAAGTTTGTGGTAAAAAGACACAACTCT
>VZRQ01009533.1:119592-132549 GCA_013397975.1 Machaerirhynchus nigripectus | reverse complement strand
GGCAGGGAGCAGGCAGGCACAGGCAGCCAGGCAGCCCCGACCCCAGGTAAACGAGTGCTCAGTGAATAATTCACTTGGTGAGTGACAAAGGAATTGCCATTTAACAATTTTCTGGGCAAATATTATTTGACCATTTCTAGAACTGCTTGAAGAGTACAAATACAACCTCCCTCTGCTTTGGGAATAATTCATCGGGCAAAAGCAGGCTGCAACTCAGCGGATGAATTATTGAGAGGGGATAATGCAGCCCCGCTCAGGGGTGGCACAGCAGCTGCCAAAGCCCTCCTGCCACCGAGGCACAGGTCCTCTGGTCCCTGCTATCCTGCTGTCCCAAGGCCAGGGGCTCAGGAGGGTCTGGTGGGACGCTGGTGCATTGCTGATTGCTGGGAGGGGAGCTGGGCCCCATCTCTCCAGGACCACCGCTAATCCCGTGTCCCCGCATCTCTGGAGGATTAAGCTCCCATATGAATGCTGCTGGGACCCCAGGGAATGAGAGGAAGCGGCTCAGCTTCTGCATGGAGGGGCGCAGGGGGTGGAGGAGGGGACGGGCTGGAGCAGGGGGCTGGGAAGGAGCCCCCCTGCCCGGCTCAGGTTTGGGAACAAAAAGCTGCAGTTCCATGAGGAGCATCCCCTGCTGAGGCCCCGCGGCTGGAGCTGCTGCCTCTATTGAGGCGGCTCCGGCATGCATGGCTCCAGGTGTTCCAGCCCAAATCCTCTCCCCTGCATCCCTGCGTCCTCCCCGGGGCACCTGGAGCTCAGGGAGGCGCGGGGTGGAGGGGCTGGGGAGGGGAATCACTGCGCTGGGGCCTGAAGCCTCTGAGAAAATGCTTTTGGTCAGTCCGTGCCTCAGTTTCTCCCGGGGGTTTCCCAGTGTAAAACTACTCCTCGTTAACTGCTCTGTGCATCTCAGCTGCTGGGAATGGGAAAGGATTCAGTGATCCAGAAAAAAGAAATTTTTTTGACTTCAAGATCTCTGTGGAGATCTTGAAGTCAAAATTGTCAGGTGCTGTGAAAGCAATTAATTGCAGGAAATAGAGCAACAATTTTAAGACAAAATTTAAAGCTAACTTAAAAAAAAAATTTAGAAATCAGAAAACTTGAGTGGCTCAAAGTTTGAGCTCTTGGCAGTGAAATTAAAAGCGAGCCTGGCTTTCAGACAGCAGCGCCGGAGGGGTCACCTCGCCTCTCACTGTGGCTCCATGCAGACACCTCTCCACTCCTTCTCCATTCCACTGAGCGATTAAACCCACTATTATCTTATTTATTTTGGCTTCCCTCCTTGCCAGTCCCCCTGCTGTAAATTAAATGATTGCCGAGTTAGATTAGCAGAAAGCATATGTGGAAATTACCTTTTAATTTCTTAATTACATTGCACTCACCTGCAGCTCAACCTGCCAGGGTAAGGAAAGTGTGAAGTTAATTTCCATTGATATATTATCTGCGTTTTTATAAATTAGGATCCCATTAAAGAGGAAGTGTATCAAGAATTCATTGTTCCTAATCAGTCCACGGGACATGGATGGGATCTCCTTTCAGCCTCCAGGGATGTCTTACAGAACCAGGGCTGGCTACAGGCCTGTGGGGACTGATGCCTGAACCTGGGCTGCTCCGAGAGGATCTGCTGGGACACGAGGAAATAAAATTCACCACAGGAGTAAACGAGCCAGACGGGCCAGAGGAAATCGTGGGATCCCCATTCTTGGAGGTTCAAGACAAATGCCTGAAAAACCTGGTCTGAATCTGGTGTTGGGCTTGCCTTGGACAAAGGGTTGGGTCGCAGACCTCCTGAAGCCCCATCCCACCCGGGATTGCCTACATCTGGTGTCCTCTCTGTGCTGCAAGGGGCTGGAATTGTGCTCTCCCCATCCTTTCGAACATGGTCCCACATTTCTGCTTTAAACCCTGCCAGCCACACCCAGAAATCATCAGGGGGTGGCACGGTTTGGTTGCAAACCCAATAAATTTACTTCAGGTCGAAAATGTTCAGTGAAATTCCAAGCTAGGGCAGGAGATGCCTGGTTTTTCCTCCCTGCACGGTGCCTTCCCTCACTTGACCAGGCTGCATTCATTTAAAACTCCTCATTCCCCACCCAGAGGTCACATCACCGATTAATCACGCTGAAGAGCCCCTCAATTATCTGAAACCACGATTACCCCAACCCATTCCACGTCCCCCATGACATTTGGATAACTGAGGTTGTTCTGTATTATTATTATTTTTCAATTGTGGTAATTATTGTACATTAAACTATTAGCATTCATTACTCCTACAGTGTGTAATTAGAACAATGGTGGATGGATTGCTACCGACTCTAATGAAGTTTTTATAATTGTAATTTATGGTCGTCAAATTACCTTTCTTAAAAATGAAGGCTAATATTAGCCTCTTAAGTTATGGGGAGGGGGTGGTAATTACTGCTAATTGATGCTTCTTGTTTGCTCTCCACACAGAGCGATCCGATCCTGGAGCGGGGAAGGCTGGGAGGGGATCCTATGGGTGTCTGAGGGGGGGCGACAAGAGGATGGACCAGGCTCTGCTGGGTGCTGCAGGAACCGAAACACAGCAGGTTCCACCTGAACATCAGGGAGAATTCCCCCACGGGCTGTCCAGAGAGGTTTGTGGAGTCTCCTTCCCTGAGGTACCCAGAAGCTCTCTGGACACAACCCCGAGTGAGGTGCTCAGGGGCTCTGCGTGGGGAGGGAGGGTGGTTAGGTGACCTCCTGTGGTCCCCCCCAGCCCCAGCCATTGATCTGGTGCTTTGGGGATCCCTCCAGTCTCCACCTAGCCCAGGATGGAGAAACATCCTCGGAAAGCAGCGTTCACTGAGCCCTTGCCATGACACCGTGACGGGGTGGAGGAATTGTAGAACCATGGAATATTCTGAGTGGGAAGGGCCCCACAGGGATCATCGAGTCCAACTCCTGTCCCTGCACAGCCACCCCAACAATCCCACCCTGGGCATCCCTGGCAGCGCTGCCCAAACTCTCCTGGAGCTCTGGCAGCCTCGGGGCCGTGCCCATTCCCTGGGGAGCCTGGGCNGACGACTCTCTCCTTGGTCTCCTCCCGGCAGAACAACCCAAAGGACCTCAGCAACTCCCTGTGTGGAGGAAACGCCGCGGGACCCGTGCTAGGAATGTGCTGGGAATGCTGCTGGCTCGGTTTGGAGCAGGAGGGGCAGCATCCCTGGTGGGCAGCCCTGGGGTCAGCGGGCAGGGAGAGGGCAGGGAGCTGGCAGGGAGAGGGTAGGGAGAGGGAGAGGGTAGGGCAAGGGAGAGGGCAAGGAACGGGCAGGGAGAGGGCAGGGAGAGGGAGAGGGTAGGGAAAGGGCAAGGAGAGGGAGAGGGTAGGGAAAGGGCAGGGAAGAGCCCTGCCGCTGGCCATGGTGCTGAACGGCCCCTCCGCGCCCCGAGAGCCTGCGGGGAGGGTTGGGCATCCCCCCCGACAGCCGAACCTGGCAGGAGGGAAGGGGCTCCGTCCTGCCCTGGAATGATTATTTTTTGCTGTGGTTGTGAGTTCAAAATAAGCCGCGCCTCGGCGTCCCAGCGGGGGGCCGAGTTTTGCTTTAATTGCCTCTGTTTGAATCAATTTAGGCTCAATTATGCTCCTTCTTAGGTGTAATTGAGATGTTGGTGCCTGTCTCTCGGAGGTGGAGGCAATCGTCCCCCGAAGCGCTGCGGGACAGAGGGGCAGAGCGGCGGCTTGATCACCTCCCTAATGGCTGGTCCGAGGTGCGCTCGGGAGGAGGATTCCCGCAATCCGCTCGGCCCCTGCGGGCTCCCGGGCGCAGGGAGGCCTCTAAGCAGGTTAGGAAGCTCCAGGTGTTGGCACTTTTTTGGATTACAGAGCTCGGCACTGAGGAGTGCCAGGCCCTGGAGAGGACAAACAGAGGAGCCCTCGCCACCAGAAGGCTCCAAACTTTAGGCTCCACCCTACAAACATTATCAGGAACTGCTTTTTATGGACAAGGTTTCCTACATGGGTGGGATGGGCAATGATGCCAAATCTCCAAGCTGGAATATCCATCTCCCATCAGGTTGTCCTCATGCTGTAAGTCCAGGTCTTCTGCTTGGCCACAAAAGGAAAATTTAGTTCTAATACATGAGGAAGGGGTGAATTTTCACTGCTTTAGCAACAGTTTTAAGATTTATTTTTTTCATAGAACTAACAAAAGAAAAAAAAGCGAATCGAGTTTGGGTTTTTTGGGGTGGTAATGGTGGTGCTTATCGGGTTGGGTTTTGGTATTTTTGTCTGCAAGGGGACGATTCACTGTCACTTTCCTGCATTGCTGGGATCTCAAGTAAGGCTCATCAGAAAGCAAAAGGCTGATTCTGAGACCTCTGCCTCATTCATTGTCACAATTAGAGAACTGGTCAGCAGAGGGATTTGTCACAGGTTAAAAAAAGGAAAGACAACACTTCTCCCGTTTTGACTGACCTTCAGGAGGTTCACGTTTTCTCCCTCAGATGTGGCACAAACCCAGCACTTACATCTTGGTTTTTTAGTAATGCACTGGCCGTTCCTCATCCCCAACCCTCACAAAAATGGAAAAACATGGAGTGGAGGAGTATTGCTGAGAAGTGTCACTGGTGAATAGTGGCTCTTTTGTAAAGGGTGGTTGTGGCTTTCCGAACAACCCTATTTTCCACTTAAAAANTTTTCCCCTTAAAAAAAAAAAAAAAAAAAAAAAAAAAAAGAAAGGAAAAAGCCTCTATAGAAGTTTTAAACCCAAGGAGTTTGTTTGCAGGTCTCAGCAGGTAGTTCTTGGCTGTGAAGCACCACAAGTGCCTTCCTCATCCAGAGAAGAGTGGTGGTGGTGGGAGGCTGGGCTGGCCTTTCCCTCCTTCCTCCCACAGGGATCGTTCTCCCGTCATCCAGTTCCCAGGAACGTGAGAAGCAGCAAAGGTTGATTAACCTTCCATGAGCAGCAGCGCTGAGGGGAGGCCAAACACTCCGGTGTCCTTCGGCTGTGGCCTTGAGGACCTCTTGGACCACTCAGCTGCACAGGATGGTCCTGGCCATACCTGGGGGTTCCACCAGGTCAGCCCCAGACACCTCCTGAAATCCTTTGTAGCCTCGTGCTGCTGCTGCCTCCGCCTTCAGTGGGCCACCAGCAACTGGGGCAACGGGGCCAGGTCTGCACTGGGCCAGAATTTCATGGAGTCATGGAATGGTTTGGGTTGGAAGTGTCCTCCGAAGGCCACCTAGGCCAACGCTCAGGTTGCTGAGAGCCCCATCTAACGTGACCATGAGCGTTTCCAGGGATGGAGCACCTACCACCACTCCAGAGCTTCATCACCCTCAGCATAAAACAATTCTTCCTCCTATGTCTGCTGAATCTCACCTCTTTGAGTTTGAAACCACGACCCCTTGTCCTGTTGCTGCAGGCCCTGACAAGAAGTTTGTTCCCAGCTCTCTTGGAGCCCCTGCAGACACTGGATGGGATCTGAGGGCTTCTTTTCTCCTCCGGGCTGAGCAACCCCAGTTCTTGCAGAATTCTCCATGGGACGGTGGCTCCAGGCTTTGGAGCACCTTTGTGGCTGCTCCAACAGGTCCCGGCCTTATTTCTTAGGGAGCTGCTGGTCCCGATTCACAGCCACAGCAGCCACCACGTGCTGGATCCTTGTCCTCCAACCCAAGGCCGAAATAATCCGGGCTGGCACGCAGGGAGCACCCAGCCCGGGGCCCGGAGCCCCCGCCCCGCGCTCCCGCCCCGCACAAAGGCTGCTGCCTCCGAGCCGCTGGCGGGGCCTGGGCGCAGCCCTGATTAGATCGCTGTCACCAGGGAACAGGAAGGTTAATTGCCATTCTCTTTGTGTGCCGCTCGGAGAGGAGACCAATTTCAGCTCAGTAGCAACAAAGTGTTGCCTGCTCGCTTTGGAGGGGGGCAGGGGGAGAGCGAAGAAAGTGGAGGGCAGGAAGGGAGGGGAAGGAGGGAGGGAGAGGGGGGTGTTGGACAAGCGGGCGGGATTGTGCACGGACTTTGAGCATAGCTGTGTCTTGTCTGGTCCAGCAAAAGAGAAGTGCTTAACAAGTATTAAGAGACACAAATAATTCTCCTTTTCTCCTCTCGCCCATTCTTTTCTCTCTTTCTCTTTGCTTGTAAATCCTGCTTATCGCATCTGAATAGCAGAATGGTTTCACACCGGACCTTTAATCTGGCCCAGAGCAGCCCCCAGAGGGGCAAAGTGGCTGAGGATTACCTTTTATTTTATTTGATTTTTTTTTAGCTTTCTTCCACTCCTCCCCTCCCTTGTGGTGGTGTGGTTTTTTTTCTTCTTTCCCCTTGCTCTGCATTTGTTCTTGGAAGGAGTGAGGAGCAAAGGCTTAAGGGGGGGAAGGGGAAAAAAGAAGTGTGTAGGGGGTGTTACAAACTTAAGGGGATCTGGATCTATTCAGAGCGACTTGTCCATAGCCTTGCTGCTTTTGTTCGCCTGCCATTCTTTAGCTGATTTCTTCACTCTGGCAAAAGCGCTTTAATTCCCTTGTAGATACCGAGAATCCCTCCTTCTCCTGCTCTCCCCTCCTTCTCCTGCAGCCCTGTGCACCCTCTTTCACTTTCTCAGACTCTTTATCCAGTGTCCTCCTAACCACCAACAAAGCCCAGAAACCATCAGGTTTCCTTTCAGGAGGATGAAAGAGGGAGAAGGAGCAGGAGGAGGGAGAGGAGATGGGGAGCAGTGTGTGTGTGTGCACACGTGTGTCTGCACACACCTGAGCCACCCTGGAGGGCTTTGGGGGCTCTCCCTGATCTTTGTTGATGTGGTTTTTGATCCCAGGAAGCTTTTCAGCTCCAGATGTAGGACATATGGCAAAGCCCTTCAGGAGGAAAGGGCTGAGGAGCCAGCCAGCCTTGGAGGATGCAGACGGATCTCACAGCCAAGGGCTGTCCAAGGGCTGCTGCAGCTGGGAAGTGTCCCCAGGACACAAGGTCGGGCTGGAGACTCCACCACAGCCCTGGGGCGGGTGTACCTGCACAGCTACCAAGGCCAGCAGAGCACAAGCCCCTCCAGCCACTGGACACTGAGGAAGAGGTTGGACTTCTCCCACATTTAGCCGGGAGGGATTTGCCTGCGGGGGGGAACGCCAGGCTGTGAACCAGCCTCTGCAAAGCCCAGTGGAGGTGCTGCCAGCTCGGGGCTGGGAACGCCTGCCCAGGCTCAGCGCCACGCGCTCTCTGGGCTCAGAACCCTCCCTTGCCCATGACTCAGTCCCAGAAGCTCAGGCAGCTGTTCAGCTTCATGGCTGGAAACAAGAACAGCAAACATCGAATCTGCTGGCATTCGCCTTTTCACCCCGTAGGGGTTTATCCACGGGAAGCCTGAGGTGTGATCTCCAAGATCTCACAACTGATTGAGGGCACTGGTTATCAGCCTTCAGTAGCTGATAAGAGAAGTGGCCATGCTGAGCTCTCTGCGGAAGGAGCAGCCCCCCATCCCGGCACACGGCTCTGCCCAGGGACTGTGCACGGTGCAGACCCAGCTGGCTCTCCCGGAGACAGAGAGCCTGGAAACGGGGCAGGGATTGACACATCCACCAGCGGGGCGGAGTTCCTGCTCTGGTTTCCAGGGACAGTGGAACGTACAACCCACTCCCAGCTGGTTTCTCTCTGAGTTGCACTTGAGGCTGATCAAAACCAATGCTCTAAACTGACTCTAGGTCTGCAAACAGCCAGGCAGCAGCAAAAACATTTGGACCAAACCTGGTGTCTGTGGAGCAATTCTCTGAGCTGCAATGCCCCGGCTCACCTTCCAGCCTCTGCTCCCTGCTTCCAGCTCTGCCTGGGACGCTGGGATTGATGGAGGCACCAGGAAAGCCTGGAGAAGGCACAGGGAGAGGAAGAAGAGCAGACTGACAAGGCCAGGCTGGATGGGGCTCTGAGCTACCTGGTCTAGTGGGAGGTGTCCCTGTCCATGGTAGGAGGTTGGAATTGCACGAGCTTTGAGATCTGTTCCAACCCATTCCCTGACTCCATGATTTGGTGACCTGTAAAGGGGTCAGACAGGCCACCAAAACCCATCCCTGCTCTGCCCTGCTCCTGGAGGTCATCACTCCAGTCCAGAAAGGGAGATGTGCCTTTGTGTCCAGCTGTGCACTGCAGCTGATGGAGCACAGGGAGATATTTCCCAGCGCTGGTTCTGCAGCAGGAGGTGATAAATTCCTTCCTCTTCTCCTGTCCCACCTTTTGACCTCGGAGTAAATCAGAGCTTGGGCTTGCCTGTAGTGCTGAATGCATCGCACCGAACCAAAGCCCTCCTCGCAGGGAGGAGATCCTCGGGCTGACTGAGCACTGACCACCTCCACGATGTTTTGAGATGAACAGGCCATGCTCAGCAACTGTGTGAGCTGAAGCACACCAGTGCCTGCTGTCACAGCTCAGCTGAACAGCTCAGCCTGGAGACGCAGCTCCAACATTGGATGGAGTCGGGGGGTTTAGCTAATTAGTCCCAGCCGACTAATAAACACAGTGAGAGACACAGCGACTTGTGCAGAGTGGTCTGTGAGGCTGGGATCCTGCAAGCAGCCATGCCACCCACGAGACAGCAGAGGTACCTGCAGGGCACGAGCTCCACGTGCTCACCCCACCACAGGCTGTGTGCCAGCCCCCGAGCTCCAGCTGCAAGCCGAGCCCTCGGCACCCAAAGACCAGAACCCTCAGGTGTGTTCCACTGCAAGGAACGGACACGGGACAAGGCCAGGTACCTAAATTATCTCATGCTGGGGATCCTGTCTTTATTGAGTTGATACCTGATGGGGAGGGAATGGGGATGCAGGATGAGGCTTGTCAGGGCCCCAAGAGCACTGCCTGCCCTTCCTGGCCCTACCTAGCCCTGCCAGGGTCACCCACCTGTGCCCATGGCCCAGGAGCTCCACTTAAGGGTGTCCCTGTCCCTTCCTTGCCCCCTGGACTGTGTTGTAGGTCTGCCTGTCTCTGGTTCTTCCTCCTGGATGGACCTTGGACCTATTGTAAGCAGCTTCTCCACTGCCCCTGGGTAGAGCCTGGGCCTGGTTCGTGCCCTGGTTGCGCCTGGGGCTGTTGTAGGGTGGTGCTTTGAGCTCCCCCCTGCCCTGGGGATCAGAAGGCTCCTGCTGCCTCTCCCCCTGCCATAAGTGGTGATGAGACACAGGGAAGGCTCCTTCTCCCTGCTCCTTTTTTCCTGCTCAGCCGGAGCGTGGTGCCTGCTGCTGGTGCTGCCCGGGGCAGCCGGAGCACTGCCAGCTGCTTTTGGTGAGGGAGCTCAGGTGCACTGTCCGGGATGGTTTGGTGTGCCTGGGCACCTGCTCCTTTGCAGAGCAAGTTATGGGATCGGGACCTGCTTTTACGAGAGGGTTTGTTCCCACGTTGGCCTGGATTAACTCCCCCCCTTCCCCTCCGAGCAGGAGGGGACGGGAGAAGCCGAGGCATTTCCTGCAATGACTAATTAGATCCAGCTCCTGACAGCAGAATGCACCAGAGAAAAGCAGGGCATTAGCCAGGACAAGGTAATGAGACTCTTCCCCTCCCCAACAATTTCTCCCACTAATCCCAGACAAAGCTCCCAGAGCCGGACCGAGCTGCCGGGCGGTGTAAACCAGCACTGCTCCACTTCCGCAGCAAAGATTTGTCACCACCAATAATCTACACCTCAAGAAAGCCTCATTTTGTGTATTTTTATTTCTAATCCCCCTCCTCTGGGGTGCCACGGGAGGTGCCAGGGCACGGCTTTCCCCCGGAGGCACACTGAAGCTGCCACCACCATCACCACCACGACGAAGGGCAGTGCCACTGCCGCCAGAGGCGGGCACAAAGGGGGTTCCTGCCTTTCCAGATGGCTGGATTTCTGCTCTATCCACGGCGGTGGCACTGGATTAAGCCTCAGGCCGAGCACATGAGCAGTTTAATAATGAATGATTCGCACGTTGCCAGCCAGGAGTAATTCAGGCAGCAGCATGTGGAGCACAGCTGCTGTCCAAGCACCTGGCCTTCAAAGGGTGAATGAACATTAAGATTGTTCCATAAAAGCCGGTCCAGCAGTTGCTGGTGGGGGGGATGTTTTATGAATGGAGGTGGCAACCCGGCCCCAGCATTTTTGCCGGAGCTGGAAGATGATTTGTGCCATGTGTTTGTTGGCCAAAGTCTGGAGCAGGCCGGAGCCTGGTGGAGGAATGTGGGAGGAGGTTTAGGAACACCCAGGAGCGGAGGGATGTGGGACATCAACAGGTAACTGGGAGGAATTTCAGGGTGGGCAGAGAGTTTTTCATCTGGAATTCCCAGAGATGTGTCTGGGCTTTTGTGGAAGTCAGAAAGTGACGGACAGCATAGGTCCCATCTTTTCTTCTCTTCCTTGAGGAAAACCCACAGATGTCCCAGGCAGCAGGACGAGTGTCTGGCAGGGATGTGCTGAGGGTCACTCTGGAGCTCCCCGTGCTGCTGCTCAGACCATCAGGCCCAGATGCTGCCCAGACAGGGATGGGTGAAGCTCACACTCAGTGTTCAGGCGCTCCAGACCGGATGAAATTACAAACATCGCAAGAGAAAGCGATTTTGGCAGCTGCCTCTGAGCTGAATGCTGATCAACCCTGGCTGTGAGGTAGAACTCACCTCTCTGGTGCCTTCACCTCTTCCTCCAGATTCTCCTTCTCCACCCTCACCTGCCAGTCCCAGGGACAGAGAGGACATTTCTCATCTCGTACCTGGACCTGGGCCCAGCACAACAGGGGGCCTGGCACAAACTCCAGTTTGGCACAGCTGCTTCCAGCCAAGGGACAGGGGCTGCCCATTCCCACAGCAGCTCCAGAACAGGCCCAGTTACTTCTTCCAGATCAAGGGAACTGCAGCTGGGAGAGGGATTTGAGACCAGCATCAGAACCCAAAGAGCCAGTGGAGGCTAAAAACCCCATCCAGTCTTGACTGTAAAGAAGCAATTCTGGTCTGCAGCAGCTGAGCCCCGAGTCTTCAGCAGCACCAGCTTCACCCAAGCCCCTGTGGTGTGGCTGGGGTCCTGCAGTGCCCTCTGTGTCCCCATCCATAGCACAACCCTCGTCTGAGGTGGGAAACACGGCTCAAAGGAGCCATGCTGAACATGAGTGTGTTTAATTATTTATTTAGAACAGAAAATTCCAGCCACAAGCCACCACTCTCCTCTTGGCTGCTCTGGTGCAGGCGCCTTGGTGAAAGAAAATGCTTCTCCCGTGGGGATTTCCCCCCTTCTCCTCTTGGAAGGCATCCTCCAGCCTCTTTGGAGCACGAGCTGGGGAAGGCGTGCGGAGGAGCAGGGGAGGGAGAGGAGGAGCTGGAGATGTTTGCTAGCAAATAAAGGACTGTGTGCTTAAACACTCCTGCTCTGCCTGTCCCTCCCCGGCAGCGTTTGCTCAGCAAACAGAGCTAATTCACCAGCTTCCCGGCGTTTGATTCAGTCTGCAAAAGCAAACCTCGCCTCCCACGTCCCCAGCGGCCTCCTCTCCCCCCGCTTCTCCCCCAGACGTGCAGCTCAGCACCAGCCCTCTGCTCTTCCCCACATCCCCTTTCTTCCCTTCCACCCCCCGAAATCCGGGAGCCGTGTGAAATCAGGCTGAGGTGCACGTGGCAGGCAGATGATGGAGCAGTCTCCCCTGCAGCCAAGCTCTCCCCTGCTGCCAGCCCTCAGAAACATGGGAAAACAGGAGCCTGGCCAGTGTTTTCCTGGGATGCCACCCATGCCCTGGCAACAGGCTCCAGGCAGCTGTTAAGGGATGAGCACAAACCTGAGTCCGTGTGGGTTTGGCCATGAGAAGGGTCAGGTTATGCAGGGCTGGAGAAGGGAAAGCTGGCAGGGAGGGCTCTTTTTCCCTTTGGAGAAAGGCAGGAGGTTTTGCAGAGGAGTGGGTGGAACTTGAACTCTGATTGGGCTCGGAACCTTTTGGTTTATTTGGATGGTTCTTTGTAACCAGTGGCCCCGGTAAGGACCGACCCGGAGCCTTTGGCTGCTGCGGTGGGAAAAGGTTTTCCTACTTGCCTGGAAGGTGCCCGGTAAAAGAGGGGCTGTTTGGAGTTACCAAACTGCCAGACACGGGAAACCAGCCTGAAATTCCCGCATCCATCCGGACGGTGTTTCATGTAGCAGAGTCACCGGTGGCTCTGCGGAGGCTCTGCAGGGTGTAACAGCGATGGCAACGAAGAGCTCAGTGTATTTGACAGGGGACACTCAGATACCAAAACGCTTCAGCAACTCCAAAATGTTGAGCTGGAATCAGAGTGTAACGCCCTTCTCATTCTGGGACGGCGGTGAGGCTGTTCTGCTGGAATCAGAGAACCGTTAAGGGTGGGAAAGCCCTCTAAGGCCACCCAGTCCCACCATTAACCCAGGCGGTCGGTAACTGCTGTCTGTGGCTTGGCCAGGAGCTTGGAGATGTGTTTCAGCACTGGTGAGGTGCCAGGGCTGCCTGGCTCCGCCTGTGCTTGCACAGGGACGTGAAGGATCACGATGGTCCGGGTGCTGTGTTTTCCCTGTGTTTCTCCTGACCACAGCACTGTAAACGTGCACAGACCTTTCCCTTCTCCTGCTCAGCCTCAGGTCACAATTAGCTCAGGGAGACACCAACCAGGGCCAGGACGGAACCTGCTGTGGGTTTGCTTTGCAGTGTGGTGCTGGTCATAGCTGTTCGGAGAGCAGCAGTTCCTGTGTCCGGGCAGGACCGCATGCCCTGGGCACCCAGGTGTGTGTCACCCATGCTCGAGTCGCAGGCACAGGCTGCTAAAGGCCACAGCAGTCCCTACTCTGCTGCTGGAAAAGGAGATGGCTTTGGGAAAGCAGCGGGAAGCATGGGAAGCATCGCAGTGTCACTGAAACCAGCCCCGGAGGCCAGGCGGTGACATATGCTCCCTTCTCGCCTCCTCTGCCGCCCGCCTTTCAGCGCAGGTCCTCGCAGGAGGCCCATTAAACACTTAGCTGACCTTGGACCTCTGCCCGCGACAGCTGCCCGGGAGCGGCGGCGGGAGC
>VZRQ01009533.1:109016-119504 GCA_013397975.1 Machaerirhynchus nigripectus | reverse complement strand
GGGACATCGGGGTGGCACCGGGGGAGGGACAGCGGGGTGGCACCGGGGGAGGGAGGCACAGCCGCGGTGCGCACAGCAGCGATGCCACAGGGCAGCTCCTGGCTGCTCTGCCTCTCCGCTGGCTCTTAATGCCCCTCCGGGTTCAACCCCGGGTCTTCATTTTCCAGCTGACTGCCCTCGGTTCTGGCAGGAGGGAGAGGGGAGATGCGCACTGAAACCGGTCACAGCCCCTGGCACTGCGGCTGAAGGAGGGAGAACCACTGGGCTGAGCTGGTTTTCACTCTCCTCACGCTGCCCTGGTGGGAGCAACCCTTCCACGGAGGCGCTTCTGGTGAAGGGGTGGCACGGCCCAGCTGCGGGGTTTTGGGTGAGGTTTTGGGTTTGGTTTCCCATCAGGAGCCAGCGGTGCCCCTCGCGCCGTCCCACCCGTGCTGCTGCCCAGCCCAGCGCCCTTTGAGTGCAGTGTTAAGCCCCTGCCTTGTTTGAGGTTTTGATTTTACACCCCACTGTGTAAAATCGGAGCCACCACCCCACTTTGTCCTGCTCAGCCTCTCAGATGTCCCAGCCTTGGCTCTAAAAACCCCCAAATTTTCCAAGACAACTTACGAAAGATCTTCCATGCTCTCGGCAGAGCCTCATGTTCCCCTCCCAAGCGTCTCTGGGGTCCTCACCACTGCTGGACCAGAACGCTGCAGAGCAGGTCCTGTGCCCAGGCTACCTCCAGCATTTCTCTGGGCAGTCCTGGGCTGTCATTTTTAATTTTATTTTTGGTTTTTAGAGAAATGCTGAGGTTTAATCTATTCCTTGGGAGGAGAAACAACAGAGAGCTGCCTCTGCCAGACTTCGCAGGCAGCTGGAAGAGAAGAAATATGAAAAGGATGGGAGTGGGAAGTCCTGCACCACCGGCAGAGCTAAGCCGTGGCCAGCTGCAGAGCTGCATCCCTGTTTTCCCCCAGCTGTATTTGGGGACAGCCTCAGGAAAACAGGGCATTTAAACACTTTCAGCTGTACCACCCCACTCACTGCACCCCCAGAGTCAGAAAGAGGAGTTCTGCCTTCACCGCCTGTGCTGCTCTCAGGTCATTTTGGGTCGTAATCAGGTTTTTCTGGGAGCCTGGTGGGATACAGCAAGCTTCCAAAAGGAGACATTGCTGCTCTGTGTCCCAGGGGAAATTAGTACGTGGGAAAGGATGGAAAATGTGAATATCTTTGCCAGGTGCCGGCTGGCTGCTCAGGGAACCTCTCGAAGAGATGGGAATGTTTGCCCTACAGACAGGCTGCAGGCACCTGCTAAATGAGAGCAGCCTCCCTTCCTTGAACAGATTTTCCTGTAGCAAGGAGCACACTCTCCTTGGAAGCTCCCTTGGAAGGGGCTCTCACCCTTTTTCCTCAGCTCAGCACATAGATATGCCCCAGGGAGATTTTTAGGATGAGGGAGAAACCCCCAAGACTCCTATTTCTGCCACCCACCGGTCAGAGCTCCCCTGGTGCCTGGAGGCCGGGAGCGGGCTGGGGCAGGGTGTGTTTGCAGCTGTCTGGCTGCACTGGGATTTCTCTGCACCCAGAGACTGCTCTGCAGCCAGATGAGAGCCGAGCTGTGATTTTCCAGCAGCATCCTTTGATTTGGAGCGCGGCTCGGAGCAGAGCCCGGCAGTTCAAAGGCGGCTGGGCTGCAGCAGGCAGCTGGCACCACTCCTGCCCTATCTCTGCTGGACACGGCACAACTCGGGCACGTGGAACTGAGGATCTAAAACCCGGCGTGCCTTTGAAAAATCTTCACTGAGAAACTTTGCTCGACACAGTGAGGAACAAGAAGGGCTGGGAGCTGCGCAGGGGCATGGAGAGAGCAAGATATGAAGGAGAAGCGCTGCTCCTGATGTGCCAGTGCTGCTTTGGTGCCTTGACTCTGAAATAAACGCCCCAACAGGTGCTGGGCCAAGGTCTCCTGGCTGATTCCTCTGCTCGGCCATGGAAACCCCATCCCCATTTGCTTGGCTTGGAAAGGAAACCCCCCTGGAGGCTCTGGGGTTTTTCCTTCGTTCCCACTGACCAGGTTCTTGTGGGGAGCTCTTCAGAGCGGGACATGGGAGGTGCCGGGTGGGGCGGGACAGCCAGGTGTGACCTGGTGGGGACACCTGCTGTGACTTCTCCCCCGTCGTTGCAGGGATCATGAAGTCCTGGAATGGTTTGGGCTGGAAGGGACCTTAAAGATCATCTTGTTCCACCCCTGCTGCCGTGGGCAGGGACATCTCCCACTGGATCAGGTTGTTCAGAGCCCCATTCAGTGGCCTTGGGTGGAGCACTCTGATGTTGCCCAGAGCCTGGCCGTGTCCTAGGGGAGGCAGGGAGAAGTTGGAGCCCGTGTGTGAGCAGAGAGAAGCTGGGCTGGTGCTATGGCACCATTGCAGGAGCCGCCTGGAGCAGGCTGGGATGACCCTTCCCCACTGTCTGCCACATGTGGGTGCTGGACATGTCCCGTGCTGGTCACCTCCGTGGCCGGGAGAGGCCCGGAGAGAGGTGTCCGGGCCCTGCTGTGACTCCAAAGCGCGCTGCCCCGCAGGAGGAGCCCTCCTTTATCCCCCCTTCTGCATTATTATTTCCCCCCCTCTTTAAATTCATCTCCCTCCGCCAGCCGGGGCTGTCCCTGCTGGAAAATTACTCTGACAAAAGCTCCCTCAGCAGTAATTACCTAAATGGGGGGAAGGGAGGGGAGATCCATTTAGAATCCACTTCATTGCGGGATTAGCTAATTAATTAACGGTTTCACTGACAACTCGAAGGGGAAGAGTGTGTTAAATAGGAAGGCTCTGGAGCTTGATTTATGTGATCTGACACCCCCGGTCTCTCCGCCAAGTTGCCATCCTGCCTTCCCCCCGGCCGCGGGGTCCCGCCCGCCGCCTCTCCCGGGACGCCGCGGGGATGGAGCCCGCCCGGGGCTGCCAGAAGGCGGGGACACGTGTGGGGACACAATGCGGAGGTGGAGGGGAGCACGGGGTTATTGGCTGGCAGATGAAGCCGGGCTTGGAGGGGGCTGTGGCCACCGAGCTGGCAGGGACCCCCATCTGCCCGGCTCTGGCACAAAGAGCCGGGGAGGAGGAGAGGAGGAGGATGGTCCTGACCTGTGCTCCCTCCCGCCGGTCCCACCTGCTGTCGCTGGGAGAAGGAGGTTGGGAAAAGTTGTGTCTGAGTCACGTCCTCTCGTCACCCTCCAGCCCCGAGCTCTGCCCGTGGTGACTGCAGAGGGTCCGTGGCTGGGGGGCTCTTCGGGGCTGGGATGAGGAGCAGGAGATGTGTCCCCTGAGCAGGAGTGAAGCTGCTGAGAGGCCCGGTGGCCCCAGCAGCAGAGGAGTGCTCTCCTCTGCCCCAGGATCCCTGGCCAGGATCTCCGAGGATCCCCGAGGATCCCTGGGCATGCCTGTCAGCCCCACCGAGCCTCCCTCCCTGCCCGACCCCCGTGCAGCCCCTTGGTTCAGTGCCTGCAGACCTGGCAGGGCGTTGGAAGGGTCCTGGCTACTGAACCTGCCCCTCACAGAGCTGCCACCAGCACTGGCTCCAGCCCAGCCTCCCTCTGGGGCTGATCCTCATCACCCCGAGCCTGGGGAAGGTCCCAAACCGCACCAGCGCTGGGGCTGGCCAGGGTGGCTGTGTGGAAGAAATGACCAGCACGGTCCTGTCCACACCTGGCCGTGCCCAGCCGAAGGGGCTGGAGCCTGAGGGCCGCAGGAGGGAGCTGGCAGTGCTGCCCAGCCCGGAGCACCCCCTGGCACGGCTGGGGTGAGTTTGCTGGGTCTCAGATGGCGGCACTGAGCAGGGGTGAGCTCCCAGCAGCAGAGGATGGTGACTCCAACTCCCCTCTCCAGCACCCCTTGCCTTGCCTGTGCTCTGCCCACCTTCCCCCCTGGTTTTGTTTTTTTTTTTGGGGGGGGTGGTTCTTGGAGCAGATTGCGGTTCAGGGATGGTTCTGCCCACCACCCAAATTCCCCCCCTGCTGCTGGGTGACTGTCACCCACGCTGGCATCTCAAGGGACAACCAGCTGTGGATTTGGATGGGAAAAAATAAAACTCGAGCGTTTCCAGCTGGATTTGTTAATTTGAGGCAAAGGTTAAAACGTGTTTTGAAAAAACCCATGCCTTTCCTGGTTAATTTGCATTTGTTTGTTTGTTTGCATTCTGCAAGGGCTGTAATTCCCTTTGGAGGGAACAAAACTGCCGAGTTTCACACCTTCTCTGGAGGTGAAAATTTCTCACGTTGGTAGAAAGCCCAGGGATTGGTTTGGGCAGAGATAGGAGGGGGGAGAGCAGTGGGGCTGGGTTTCCTTCCACTTTCATCTGCTTCTGCCAGGATGAAGGGGAATTATTGATTATCAGTTACTGCGGGGCTGCAAAAATCGAGAGGGACGGGGGATGCAGCAGGGGATGAGGTGGGACATCCGGAGCGACGGCCACAGGCTGGGCACGGAGAGCTGGGCTCATCCCGGCCTCTCTGCCCTGCTCCTGCCAGCTCCCATCCCAGCCCCGCTGCTGCCCGAACCTCTCCCTGCTGACTTCGAGTGCTGTCTCAGCCACTTGAGCGCCAGAGGCAGGGAGTGGGTTAAATCCAAATAAACGTTAAACTCCAAATAAATAAATAAATAAATAAACGAAGGCAGTGGTGGGGTGGGGTACCCCCGTGTCTGGCAGGCCTGCACCCCCCCGGCTCCCCCCCGGGAGCACTTGGATTGCTTTTTTTGATGGCTTCTAAATAGAGGCGCCCGCTCGCATCTGGGAGCAAAATGAAACAGATTTCATTTTTCACACGCGGCACAATGGCCGCACTGACAAAAGAGGAAGGCGGCCCATTGTCCCGCTCTGCATCTTCACATCCTACCTCTGTCCCCCGAATTAACCCCTTTCACCTCCGCCTTTGTGGCGACACCACTCCGGAGCTGCCGCACAAAGGCGGCAGAAAGGCCCCGCCGTGTCCGGGGGTGCGCGCCGGGGAGGGGGGACGTGTCCGTGTCCCTCGTGTGGGTGTCCCTCCTCTCGCTGGCCCTGTCCCTTTCCCATCAGGACCTTCTCCATCAGGTCCTACCTGCTTCCCTGGCTGCAAGGGGTGAGGAGGGGGAGCTCTGTGCCCCCACACCTCCTCTTCCTCTGGGAATTGGGGTTTGCAGCAGCAGGATCAGACTGAGGGAGAAGCTTCACCCAGGGAGCTCTGGATGCTTCCTGAGCCAGAAAGGATGAGCACCTGGCTCCCTGCAAGAATCCCTCTGCTCCCGAGGGCTAAGACCTGCTGGACCAAGACCCAGAGCTGTGGTGACTCCATTAACCCCATCCTTCTTTTGCACATTAAGGGGTTTTTTTTGTTTCTTCCATAGCTTTTTATTCCCAGCTCTGTGATGGTTTGGCTTATCGTGCTCACATCCCAGCAGTGCAAAGCCACAGAGCTAAGGGGGGAAAAAACCCCAAGTGGTTTTGGGCAAAGCTCTGAGGGATTTGGGGGTTGCTTGGGTTGGTTTTGATGTGAGCCTTGTGCCTTCAAGGACAGGGCAGGCTGGGCACAGCCAGGCCCCGCACGTGGCTGCAGCGCGGCTCGGACAGCAGAGGTTTAATTCCACGGGGAAGCGGTGGCAGAGACTGCAGCATTCCTCAGGACTGGGGAAATCTCAGGATTTCTCTCCTCAGCCTGCTGGTTTATCTCCTCGGGGTCTCGTTGCTGTATTTTGTTCCCCAGGATCGTTGTGGCTCCCGTCTATCTGACAGGCCCTTCTGCTCCGCGCTGACACCGCCGCGATGACGCCTGCGATAATTCCCTCCGTCCCTGCAATCAATGCCCTCTCCTGCCTTCAGCTGCAGCGGGATGTTTAGATGAAAAAAACCATAAAAATCACACCCAGAGGTCTGTCCTTCTCTTTCTGAGCTCGGTCTTTGCAACAGCTGCTCCTGCAGGGGTCCCACATCTGTTTGCTGCCTCCGTGGGCTGCCTGCTGGGATGTCCCCTTAGATTTGGGTAGGACAGCGGGGAAGGATCAGGCCAGGCTGGTATTTCTGGGAGGGATTTTGCTGGCAGCAGGATTTCCCCTCTCCAAGCAGAAGGTCACTGCAGAGGGGACAGGGAGCTGGCCTGCCCTGTCTCTGGTGGCACCCGTGGCTGTGCCGTCCCTGTCCCCGTGCGCAGCTCCCTCGTGCAGCTCCCAGCTGCAGCATCCCTTTAAATAGCGAGGGACTGCACTCCCAGCCGGGGCCTGCAGAAGGTTAGATAAGAGAACACAAACCACAATGCTTGCCCTTTTTTTTTCTTCTTTTTTTCCCTTTTTTTTTTTTTTTTTTTTTTTTTTTTTTTTTTTCTATTTTTTTTTTTTTTTATCTTTCCTTTTTTATTATCTTCTTATGGCTTTCGAATTATCTTCACAGACACTACATGAATTTAGTCAGGGCAGGTAAGGTCACTGGCAGACACAGTTGCTCATATTTATGTATATTCACCAGGCAAAGGAGATAAATGGGAAAACAGGCGCAGAGGGGGCCGGGAGGGAGGGAGGTCGTGGGGGAGGATGGGATGCAGCAGCCCCAACGTGGGATGAGGAGGGGCAGGGTGTGGGCACAGGCACCAGGGCCACGACCAGGGTGGGGCTGAGCAGGGTACCACGATGTGTGACGAGGGGATGGCAGCCAGGGGCAGGAAGAACAGCACCTGGGCAACGGCGAGGCCCAGCAGCAGAGGGAGGGCAGGGTTTCCTGCAAGTTTCCAGGGAAATCACCCTGGAAAATGATGGGGTTTGGTCAAGGCCCTTCCTCTGCACGTTTGTGACCGTAGCAGTCAAGCAACGTCATGGGTGGGCTTAAAAAGCAGGTCCCAGCTAGGCCAGGCTTTGGTCGCTCGCTAAGGACACCAAAAAGTGGGGTGAGATGATTCTTACTCCTGATCCTTGGCACAGAGGGCAGTGCCGTGCTGGGTGACGTGCCCAGGCTCTGTCCTGACCATTCCAGGTCAGAGGAGGCCATGGAGAGATGGGAGTGAGCACACCACGGAGAGATGGAGGTGAGCACACCATGAGAGATGGGGGTGAGCACACCCTGGAGAGATGGGGGTGACCACACCATGGAGAGATGGGGGTGAGCTCACCATGGAGAGATGGGGGGGAGCTCACCNGGAGGTGAGCTCACCATGGAGAGATGGGGGGGAGCACACCATGGAGAGATGGATGTGAGCACACCATGAGAGATGGAGGTGAGCACACCATGGAGAGATGGGGGTGAGCTCACCATGGAGAGATGGGGGTGAGCTCACCATGGAGAGATGGGGGTCACCACACCTTGGAGAGGAGGAGATGACCACACCATGATGAGGTGTAGGACACAGGGATGGTACCTGAGGGGTGGTTGCAGCCTGGGCAGTGACCGGCATGGAGGGAGCACAGAGCAGCTGGGAGCTCTTTCCTCCTGAGCTGTGCCTGGCATTTCCCAGGGACGCTGGGCAGGCTGGGGAGAGTGGAGAGGGGCAGGTTTGGAGGGGACAGAGCCCTCCAGCAAGTGTCCCCTCCCTTGGGAAGCCCCATCACTGCTGGGCGTGTGGGAGAGAAAAAAGCCTCCGGCCCCAGGCGGCAGGAGGGACCTCGCACACACGGGCAGGGTGACAGATGCCTCTGTAGTGCTGCTGAGGTGGCCAAAGCACCAGCCCGAGCTCAGAGTGACCCACTTCTCCCTCAGCTTCTGCTCCCCAGCACCTTTTCAGGAGAGGAAGAGCAGAGTGAGAGACCCAGAGGGCTGCTGAGATCAGGCTCAGCTTGGCTGCTCCTGGCCCGTGCCCGGTGGCACCTCCACGCCTTTGCATCATGAGCCCTGGGGTCACCAACCCTGGGGTCCACGAGCATCCCTGAACATCGTCTGTCCCCTGCAGGAAAATCTCTCCAAGATGTGAGCCCACAAACTGGACAGCTGTGACTGAAATCCAGCAAAAAAGAGGATTTTACAAAGGTCTCTTTTCCTGGGATAGGCCAGGACAGGAGGCGATGGGATTCCTTCCACAGGGACAGGGACAGGGAACAGGGCTGGGCATCAAACCGTTAATGGCAGGAGCATTCCTGGGAAGCTGGGGACCCGCACGAGCGGTGTGTGATGCTATTCCAAGGAAAATATATAATGCACCTAAAGAAATTGTACAGAAATTGCAAACAAAGCATGCACAGGAGGATATAAAATACCGAGCACAAGGGCACCCACCGATTATAACTTGATTTAAAACCACTTAATTCACTAAATAATAAATGCAGATTTACCAAAGGTGTCAGGACTAAAAGCATGCCTAACAATGCATTTATTTAATAACTGTTTGCTCTCAATGTCAGGGCACTGTGTCTAGAAAATACAGGCAGCAACCAAAGGCTGCGGGTTTTATTCTTTTTTCCCAAGGCCTAATATATCTAGGGGAAAAAAAAAAGGATCAAGAAGGAGAAGTCAGAAATTGTAATGATGCAGCTGAGATGAAACCTGGCTTCCCTTCACCCAGGGAGGGAGGAAACCCCCACGGGAAGTGGGAAGCAGGAGGAATCTGCCAGGGGCTGGTGAGTGAGGGTGCAAAGGGTTCAAACAGAGCCTTCCCAAGGGAGCATCACCCGGGGAAAATGGTCACAGAAACGGCTCTGTGTCTCCCAGATGGAAGGTGATTTGTGGTGCAGGATCAGGTGTGGATATTCCCGGGAAAGCTGGAGGAACTGGATGCTCTGCTGGTGACTTGAGCTGCTGTGGGGATGGTGGGAAGTTAAAGGAGCGCTGGGTGGGGCTGGCTCATCCCCACGGTGTTTTGAGGAGTCATTTTTAGCAGTCTGGGACACCATGGACTTCTGCTGGCTCTGCAGTGGCAAGGTGTGACCTGCCCCCACCGGGATTTGGGGGGAACAGGAGAGCTGGGGGTCGGTGCTGACCCAGCAGAGCAGTTCAGCAGCACAGCCAGCCTGAAGGAAGGTCTCGGGGTTCTTGGGGGGGTTCGGCTCCACCTGGGAAATCCCCAGGCCGCCAGTGACATCCTGGGCTCTGGATTTTGGGGCATTAAACACAGACTGTTCATCTCAGAGTGGTGGGGTGCAGAGCCCAGCTCCTCGGGAACGCCTGGACAGGATCCCAGCGCCTGTGGCTCAGCCTGCAGAAAATAATTAAAGGCCGAGGGGACCCTGCCCAGGGAGAACCTCTGCGAAGCTGCTGAGGGGGGTTTGCTGGAGACTCACCCCAGCAGCTCTCAGTAAATCAAATAAAGAACCCACCACCATGACCCAGAGCAGCTCATTCGAGCCGCTCTTCCCTCAAAACTGAGCCAAAACGTTCAGCTCTGCTCATGGCTTCATACGGGGATGTGCTCAGGAAAGGGGTGAATTCCCCCCAAAATCTCCCTCCTGGCCTCTCCCCCCTCTCCTTCTGCTCCATGCCCAGCTCTGCCCAGCACAAGGTGGGAAATTCAGGATCATTGCTTTCTGCATCCCCCTTTTCCAGTCTGTGTACATGAAATACCTGTAAATGATGCACAGAACCACCCCTGGTCACCAGTGAGCAGGGGCTACTCCTGCCCAGGCCTGCCTCCCCCGGGTCCATCCTCTCTGAGCCTCACGCTGGGAGATTTCTGACATTTCCCTGAGTGCCCCGAGCACTTCCTGAGCCAGGTGATGCTGCCAGGAGCGTTGGGCTTTGCCAGAAGTGGCGCTGGCAGGTGCTGCCCGGCAGGCCCTGCGTGAGCAGTGACCCTGCCCGGCTCCTCCCGAGGGGCTCAGCGCTGAGGCCAGGAGGAGGAGTGTGAATGGATTTCCCCGGAGCCCTTGAAAAATCAAAGGCTGGGTTGTTGTTCACCCCGTGAGATATCCCACGTGCTTCTCTGAGGCCTTTCTTTGGGAAAGGGGGCACATGGCAAAGCTTTGTTCCCCGCTGCCCCTTCCCCCGGAGCCTGGTGCTGACAGAAAACCTCAGCGCTGGGCGCGGCTGTGCTGTGCCCGGCTGGAGCAAGGGACAGCTCCCTCGGGGCCAGAGGGACCTTCTGGGGTGTTCTGGGGGGTGACACTCGGCTCTGCTCCCCGTGGGGCCGGAGGGAAGCAGCGGGGTGGGATGGAGAGAGGCGCTTTGCTTCTCCGTGCCTCAAACCAGCGAACGTGAAGCTCCAAAGCCAAATCTTACCCTGGCCACACGAGGATTTCTTTTCCCTTCCCACAACCCCCCGGCTAGCACCGGAGGTGTTCGCACCGTTCCCGGCGTTCCCGAGCACGGCAGAGCCAGCCCAGGGGCACGGCGGGGCTGCCACCTCCCCCTGCGATGTCCCCCGGGGTGTCCCTCCCAGGAGAGCATCCCTGCCCTCCGAGGACAGCCCCGGCCCTCTCCCCTCGCAGCGGTGGCGTCTGGGGAGGGGACAGAGGAACCCGTGCTCCTCTCCGCTCCCTCCCGGTGTCTCCCGGGGCCGCGAAGCCCCGCTACCTCCCCGCAAGCCCCGCGCCTGCCGCACAAAGAGCCCCCGGCCCCTTCCAGCTCGGC
>VZRQ01009533.1:70961-81940 GCA_013397975.1 Machaerirhynchus nigripectus | reverse complement strand
CGGGTCCCTCCCGGGCCGAGCCCTCGGGCCGCTCCCCGCGCCCGCAGCTGCCGGGTGGGTGACCCCCGCGGGTCCCCGCGCTGACAAAAGGCCTATCTTCTCTCCGCCTAAATGATTTAAATTCTAATCAAACATCATTTATAGCACATCTCGGAGCCGTCTCCCGGGAGCCGGTCCCACGTGAGCCGTTGCCAGGGCAACCGGGGGGTCTCATTTCAGAAATGTCAGATTGCATTATTGTCTTCACACTTCTCTGATAACCCGGTGTCTCTCCCTCTCCCGCCACCGCCCCTCCCCGCCAGCCGGCCCCGCTCCCCGCAGGAAATCTCCGGCTCCGGGTCGCTCCTGCCCGGCCAGCAGCAGCCTCCGGCGCTGGGTGCCCGCGGCTCTGCCCCTGCCCGGCCTTTGTTCGGGCTGTGCCGGCCCTGCCGGGCTGGGGAGCTGCGCGGGGCTCCTTGCTGGCTCCCAAAAAATTAAGGGGAGAAGGGGTGGACACAGCTCAGAGCAAGATTTCGGTCTGTCCCGGTGAGCTCCGCTCTCCTGCAGTCTTCCCAGGGCATCTCCCAGCAGGACCCACCCCGAGGGGCCACTGAGCCCCTCCTGCCGGGGCAGGGTGGGCACCGGGGCCCAGCCAGGTCGGGGATGGCCCCACGGACACCTCCTGGAGCGCGGCTGCTCCTCTGCTCCATGGTTTTCCCTGCCCCCTGCTAGGGGAAGCTGTCCCTGCCCAAGGGAGGGGGGTGGAATCCTGGTCTTTGGGGTCCCCTCCAAGCCAAGCATAAACTCCAGCTTCTCCTCATTCCCACATCTTCTGGAGCCAGAGCTGAGCTGCTCTGCCCCCTCCGTGACTCCAAGGACCCCCAGAGGTCCTCGTTTCCAGGTCTCAAAGGCCAGCGGGGAGCAGCGACGCTCTGCTGAACCTTCAGTGGGGTCCTGCCCAGCCCTGAGGTGTCAAAACCCAGCAGAGCCGGGGCTGCCACAGCTGCTGGGAATAACATCCCGGGGGAAAACAGCCTTGGCAAGGGTTTGGCCAGGAACCAGTGACGGTCTCGTGACCTCAGGGAAAAACTGAGGTGTTTTTATGATTATTCCGCCACAGCTTAGGGGAGCTGGGTGCATAAACTGGGCCGCGTGTTGTGTTTCAGGCTGCTCCCCACAGGAGCTGTCCCTGCTCGTCCCCCACACCACCCCAACAGCCCCAGCTCCCCTGTTTTTCACCCTGTGTCCTGCTGGAAGATGACAGGGCAGTGGTGGTGGCCTCCCCGCGGCCCCCAGGCACCGCCATGAGCCCACATGTGCTGTGCCACGTCCCTCCGTGCCTCCCTGCATCCATCTGCCTGATAAACCCCTGATGAACCTCCCAACTCTGCCTCTTCCCAAAGAATAAACCAGCCCTGGCCCAGGCGGTTAATATTTAACTGAATAAGGGCCATAAATATGGAAAATGGGACTTTTAATTAAATAAGCAGCTTTTAAAAGGGCCCTTGGGCCGAAGAGGCTTTTGTTTAAATATGATTGATTTGACACGTCCTTTCCCTCCCGCTTTCTCCCGCTCGCTCCCTCTCCTGCTCGGTGCAGGGATGGGAGGGGGCTGCAGCACGGTCCTGAGGCAGGACCCTCCTCCTGCCTGTGCCCAGCCAGGCTGCTGCCCCCGAAAACCTGCCCACAGCCCCGGGCACACGGCTCCGGGAGGGTGGGAGCTGCGATGGGCACCAAGCAGGGCCAGCTCACTCCAGCTCTCCTCATTCTGAGCCCGAAATGGGAGCAGAAGGTTTTCCCCGGCCGCTGAGCCAGCCTGGCCCACCCAGCTGGTGAGTCCAGGGACACCGGCGATACCCTGCACCCCCGGGCAGGATGTGGCCCCCACCACACAGCTCTGTGCTTTCCCCATAGTGGGGCCCTTACAGAGGCGAGGGAAGAGAAACTGAGGCAGGGAGCAGGGAAAAACTGAGGGGAAAGGACTCTCCCAGTGCTTTGGGGCTGGATTGTCTCTCAGAATCTCCTCTCACACACACAGACTCTGGGAGCACACACGGAGGAAAACCAGCTCGTAACAACTCTGCTGCTCCCTGACATTTGGGCAGTGCCCGCTGGAGCAAGCGGCACTAACTCCTCCTTCCTCACCCAGGCACGACGGGAGCCGGGGCTTCGCGCCGTGCCAGGGGCACCGGGCTGTTTCCAGACACCCCGGGGAGGTGCTGGGGTGCGGGCGGCCCTGCCCACACCGCTGGGGGTGACCCATCGTCCCCCGGCTGCTGGCAGCACCGCCAGGCCCGGCTCTGCAGGGAACAGGAGTGGGGGGAGCCACGGCAGGCTGAAGGTCAGGAATCGCTGGGAACAGACGGGAATGGGAGCACGGGACAGACCAGGACGGCAGGGGAGGATGCGGTGCCCATCCCTGGCTCCAGTGGGGCACAGGGAAGCTGGGAAAGGGCACAAAGGATGTCCCCAGAACGGAGTGGCCTCGGGCTGAGGGACCACGAGAGGAGGCAGCCCAGTGAGGGTCGCTCCCAGCTGGTTCCTCCTGAGTGTTTCCCCCCGTGCTTCTCCCAGTCCATCCCCCACGCATGGCCCCGGCCCCAGGGCTGCCTTCCCTCGGCCCTGCCCTGGCAGGTTTCAGCTGAGAACTCTCAGTGAATTATCTCCACAAACAACTCGGGGCAAGCAAAGCATTCCCTGGGCCCAGACCTGTTGCTTCGATGGGATTTCATGAGTGAAGATGTGAAAATGGGGGAAAAAAAAGGAAAGCACTAATTTGGAAAAGAGTGGGTAAGGATTCCATCATTCTGGGTATCCTTGGGTGTGAAGACGCCCAGCACGAGGTGCCCAGAGCCAGACTGTGCTGCTGAGGGACCTTGTCCCACAGAAATGTCACTGAAATCCCCTCAGGCTGGGTGGATCCAGTGCGTGAGGCTTCTCCCTGGGGCTGAGCGTCCTCGGCGGTGACACAGCTCAGGGATGTGTCCGAGTCTGCTCATGCTGGGGTCCCCAGAGGTCTCTGGGACCAGTGTCCAGCAGCGTGGCCCAGGGAGAGCTGCTGGCACTGCTGGACGCTCCCAGGCACCCTGCAGTGACTCCAGGCCCAGGGAGAGCTGCTGGCACTGCTGGACACTCCCAGGCACCCTGCAGTGACTCCAGGCCCAGGGAGAGCTGCTGGCACTGCTGGACACTCCCAGGCACCCTGCAGTGACTCCAGGCCCAGGGAGAGCTGCTGGCACTGCTGGACACTCCCAGGCACCCTGCAGTGACTCCAGGCCCAGGGAGAGCTGCTGGCACTGCTGGACGCTCCCAGGCACCCTGCAGTGACTCCAGGTCCTGATCCCTCAAACCCCTCACTAAACTTTTTGTGTTTCCCCTTTACAGCACCCAAGCCTGGATGAGCTGGTGCTGAGCTGCCCCCTCCCAGGGCCCCTCTCCTCCAGCCCCCCTCTGGCACCCCCGGTTTTGGGTGCCCATTCCCAGGCACTGCAGTGGCCTCATTTTTCTCCCTCTGAAATCTGGGCACGTCTCAGCCCTGGCGTGCGGCTTCTGAGCAGCAAAACATCCACGAATCCTGGTGTTTCCTTCACCCTCGGTGCTCAAACCTTCTCCCAGCCCTTCCCTCAGTGCCTGGGACATTTTTGGGAAGGGGCAGCTCGGGAGATGGAGCCTGGGGACAAACCTGGGCAGGGGTTTCTCAGCTCTGCTCATCTCCTGCTGGAGCCCCCTCAGGGTTTCAAGGTTTTCAGCGCCTGAACAATTTGAAAAGCAATCCTAAACCTACCCCAGCTTGCATCCAGCTAGAGATGGGAGAAGTCCACGGCCCGTGGGCTGGGAAGGGGCGTCCTGGACGTCCCTGAGCTGCTGAGTCCCTCACACGTGGCGTGGCTCCCCGCCTGGCCCTCACAGCACGAGGGCACCGCTCCGAGCCCCCCGGACCTCCAGGGACGCCGTGGGCGCTGACGCCGAGGGCTCCCGCAGTCACCCACCCCAAATCCCGAGCCAGCCCAGCTGAAGGGCTCGGCCCTGACGGGATCAGGGGCATTGTCACGGATTCGGGCTCAGATTAACCTCAGTGAGAGAGCCAGCCTGGCCAGAGGCGCCGCGCAGGGGCCTGATGCCACCAGCAGATCCAGGGAATGCTCCCGGGGGCTCGAGGCGAAAGGCAGAGCTCCTCTGGCAGCGCAGAGATAGAGATTTAGGGTTTTTTAGAGAAAAAAGAAAGGGGGAGGGGGGTACAGAAAGGCCCCGTGTTTGCAGCCAACACGTGTAATCTGTTGCAGCCCTTGTCAGACAAAACAGTTTTGCCGTAAGACAGCGATTCCCAGAGGGGAAAGGGGCGAAGTGAAAATACTTTATCAGCTGCCTACATATGTAAAGCAGTATCCTGGTTGAAAAGCAAAGCCTCTTTCCCTTTGAAAGCTGGGAAGGGAGAGACGGGAGGCGACTGCCTGGGAGCGGGGACAGAAGTGACACAGGCACAAAGCCCAGCGCAGCGAAGCCCGGGCCTCCCTCCTCCAATGCTCTTATCTCCCTATCGGCCCCAAAAACTACCTGGCTGTGGAGGAGGAACAAAGCCAAACAAAACCCAGACGTGGCTCAGTTTGGCAAACTTAAAATAGGGTTTTTAATGTACAGAATGTGGTTTCTAATGTACAGAAATGGTTTAATTCAGACGTTAGGAGCGGGTTCTGCCGGAGTCCCCGGGTCAGCAGGGAAGTGTCCATTGCTCCAGGCTCCTCTTCCCCCAGGCTGGGCTGAGATGAAGGGAATCACTCCCTGCCTGGATTTAAGAAGTGATGCTCAGGAGCTGCCAGCAGACAAGGGCTTTCCTTCCTCTCTGAATTTAAAGTCTGTTTCAAAGGCTGGGGATGCCGGGAGCTGGACACACGGCATAAATCAGCCCTCGGGTCCACAGGACGAGTGGACTCTGCTGGCAACAAGTGGGCTGGCTCCTCATGGAGGCCTCTCCTGCTCCATCCGTCAGCCAGACACCTGAGAAGATGGGGAAGAGAATTAATTCCACGTTAGCTCCCTCAGCAAGGCAGCGAGGGACACGAGCCGGATCCAGGGAAACCGAGCTGGCACAGCCAGCGGCACGGAGAGCCCAGGAGGGGCTGAGACCCACGGATATGGAGGCACAGAGGCAGGAGGGAGGTAAGGAACGGGATGGGAGAGGAAGGGGAGCACAGAAGGGAAGGAGAAGGAGAAGGAAGGGCAGGGAAGCGGCGGCGGGGGGAGAGGGAAGGAGCCCGCGCGTGCCCATCTGGGCGATGCATCACATTGAAATTGTCCCGCATTAAAAATTCACCAGCCAGTGAATTTTCAAGGGATTTGTAGTAATTAGATGACAAAATGCTGGCAAATCTCAGGCTTGCCAAAGATGTTACTCAGGGGTCAAAGACTCGACACTTTTGGCTGGGTAATTTGTAAGTGTCAATCACACTCAGCCATCAGAGGGAAAGGGGAGATCCGGCGGCTGAATCCTAACGAAGTCCAAGGCTCCTGCCTGCCACGCCCCCTCCCGCTGCCCCCCGGGCCCGCAGACCCCCGCTGACTCCACAGCGGGCTCATTCGGTTCCTCATCTCGAATTCAAGGCAGAAACTTGCCGGGTTTGGCTTCTCAGCACCAATCTCTGCAGGAGCAGCTCCTGCTCTGCCCTGGCGCTGCCCGGGGGATGTGTGTGTCCTGTTTATCCATCCTGCTGGGGGGCAGGACGGGCTGGGACCCCCGGGCTTGGGATTGCTCCGGGAACAGTCCGGGCTGGGCACTCCACCCTCCTGCTCCTGGGAGGCTGGAAATGGAACTAAAGCAGCTCCTGCCCGCGGTCTGCCTGCTCCTGCCTCCCCAGCGGGTGTCTCGGGGACTCTGGAGCCACCAGTGCCACCCCAGGGGCTGTCTCTGCCCATGCTGGCTCTGTTGAAAAGCCCAGGCTCCTTTAGATCCAGCAGGACACTCCCGGCCCTGCGCTGAACCCCAGCTCACCCCACACACCCACCCAGAGCCTGGGGAGAAGAGAAATTAAGGGTTTTCTACGTCATCAGCTTAAAACCAGACCACAGCACGCAAAAAGTAATGCTTTGCCCAGCACACCAGCAGAGATCCCTGCCCCAGCCAGGTGCGAAGGCTCCAGCGTGGGCTCAGCCTTGCTGAGGGCTTTGCTGCCAGGTGTTGGGGGCAGAGGAGGGCTCTGAGGGGATGGCTGCCTACCCCAGATCTCTCCTGGGGAGATTCCTGCCTTTTGTGCTCTGGTTTCTAAGATGATGAAGTCGAAAAGCTCCGGACTTCTCAGGGGGAAGGCTGCTAACAGGGGCTACACTTATCTCCAGAAAGATTTGGGGTCACCACATGTGGGAGAGGCAGGAGCCTCCTCTTCCCTCCACCTCCCAGGGCTTACAAAGCTGTCCCTGTTACCCCTGCTGAACCCCAGCTCCAGTTCTGGGCTGCGGGGGATGATTAAAGCTGTGGGGAAGGGATGGGGAGGTGCCACCCACCAGCTCTGAGGTGCTGAGCCATCAAGCAGCACCCATCCCACCCCGAGGGAAAGCACAGCACGTCCCAAACCCACGTCCCACTTCAAGAAGCCAAGTCAGGGGAAAAGGAGGCTGAAGGAGGTTTGTGTGCTCCATCCCTCCCAGCGTGCTGAGTTTTGTGAGTGTCCTTAATCCGTGGTGTGGGGAGGGGAGGGATGGGCAAAGGCAGGGAAAGGAGGGAAATCGCCTCTGCACAGAGCTGCTGTGCCTTGGTTGAATCCAGAGCCATTCCTTGCTGCAGGACAGCAGGGCTGGGAGAGCTGGAAAGGGAGCCAGGCAGCAGCGTGGTGCTCCCCAGCTGCCCCACAGAGGGGAGCCGAGGGGACTGGGAACGTGGCCAGAGGCTCCTCCTCAATTTAAAGTCATTTAGCAGCTGCAGACACCTCGCCAGTGCCTCCTCAGCTGCACTGCCAGCTCCTGCTCCCTGCAGACACCTCGCCAGTGCCTCCTCAGCTGCACTGCCAGCTCCTGCTCCCTGCAGACACCTCGCCAGTGCCTCCTCAGCTGCACTGCCAGCTCCTGCTCCCTGCAGACACCTCGCCAGTGCCTCCTCAGCTGCACTGCCAGCTCCTGCTCCCCGCGTTTCAACAGCCCAGGCCGCGGGCTGAGCGCTGCAGAGGGGTTTCTCCACGGCTTTATCCTCACTTGGATCTAGCAGGGCCTTCAGGCCCTGGAGGAACATTTGCTGGGAAGCAGCAGGGGAGGGCTCTGCCACTGCTCAGTGCAGTGCTGGGCGCTGGGGAGCCGTTCCCTGCTCCCGGGGGTGTCCCTGGCACGTTCCCTCCCCGGCAGATGCAGCCCCCAGCCCCACCCCGCTGCACCTGAGCACAGCTCCCAGCACCGCCCTGCTCGCTCCTGCAGGGGAAACGAACCAGAAAACGCCACATTTCAGTAGAGTCAACGCGAAGAAAACCTTTTTCCCCCGCAGATCACCTCCCTGACACACCCCACAGCCCTCACCACCCTCCCACTCTGTCCCAGCAGCTTTGCCAAGCCCTGAGCCGGGGATGGTGTCACACCTGGGGACATGGTGACGCTGCCTCTGTACCCCCCTGGTCCACCACGCTCCTGGGGCTGGAACAGAGGGACAAACCTAATTACGTGGCACTAGTTATGGCCTGTAGGACGTAGGGACTGTGCTCCTGCAGGTCCCAGGGGAGGTGAGACCCTCCCTTCTCCAGGGTCCTTCCCATGTCCCTGCTCCTGTGCTGGCATCACTTCCCGCTGTCACCGATCCAGGTCACAGCGTGCACACCCCCTCAGCCAACGCCTGCTCCTGCTCTCTCTGCCGCCCTTCCCAGCTCCAGTTTGGGGTGAAAGCCTCCCTTATTAGCCAATTTGGATCCCTATTTACTGTGAATTACTGAGCCTGATTATTATTCATGGCTGGTGAAGGCTGAGCTCTCAAGCCCGGCCATGCAAAGACTTCTCTTCCTCTCCAATGCATATATTTAGGGAACAGAGGAGGCAGAGTGCCTCAGCCAGGGAAGCTGCACGCTGCCTCCTCCTTCTCCTGCTGAGGAAGGTGCTGGCAGGTGCTGGAATGTGGTGGTGGAAGCTGGAATGTGGTGCCAAACACCGGTGGTGCTGTGCCCCGGGGTAAAGTCCAGACGTGTCGGAATACTGGTCCCTTCCAACTCAGCTCCTTCTGGGACTCCGTGAGTAAGGAGAAGCTCCCCAAAGCTCCCAGCCAGCATCCAAGCCAACTCTCTCCATTTGCATTTGCAAATTCTTCCTCAAGTCCAACCTGGACCTCCCTCTGGAGATTCCAGAGCCCCTGGAGTCAGCAGCAGGCAGGACACAGGGGATGTGCAGCCCTGGCAAAGGGTGCGTGAGTGGCATGCACAGTGCTTGCTTGGCCCATCAGTGCTGCCCAGAGCTCATTCCATGGCACATTCCAGGCAAGATGGGATGGAAGGGATCTGAAGAGCTGGAATTCCTGAACTGTAGGCAGGAGCAGTGCAGTGGTGATGAAAAGAAACCACCAAGAGCTCAGAGGTGCCGCCTGCCCGTCCCTGCCAGCACTCCTGCCTCCCCCCCGGGACACGAAGGAAAACAGATTGGTCAGGAGTTTTCCAGAGGGAACGGGTCACTTTGGGCACTCCCATGGCACCGTGGCTCGGCAGAGGGCTGGCAGTGCCCAGCAAAGCGGGCTCCCTGGATATCTCTGTGCCCTGCCTGGCTTTGCCGGCCGTCCCCGTAAGGAGGTGAAAGCCCACACAGGCCTCTGGCAGCAGGCAGCAATGAGGGAGAGCTGCTCTGCATTCAAACCCCTTAACCCTGCCATTCAGTGAAAAAGCTGCATTTGAATAATATCCTAATCCAATTGCAGAGCTGGCCCTGGGGAGGGGGATCTGGAGGGTGCCTGGGGAGCAGCTGCAGCCGCCGAGCTCCCGCTCTCCTCCGGCTGTTCGGGGTCTCCCCCTGGACGGGGCTGGATGACAGAACCGCAGTGACACGGCTCCAGGCCGGGCTCTGCAGGCCCCACGGGGACCCTGCGCCTGGGCTCCGTGTCAGCCACTGCCTTCAGCTCTGGTGGGGAGAGCCGGAGCTGAGCACAGCCCAGAGAGCCCAGGGCCCAGCTGGGGTGGTACCCCCAGCTCCTGTCTGCAGGGCCAGGGCTGATGAGTGACTCAGCCTGGGAGCTGTTCATCCTCTGCCGCCAGCACAGCCTGGGGACAGCACTCCCACCCCAAACGGGACACCCAGCTGAGCATCACCCCCTCCCTGTGCCCAGCTCTGCCCCGGGCAGCTGAGGGGTGGCAGGCACCCACGGTGACACTGACCCTGGGGTGTCAAGAGCCAACAAACGAGGGGGACAGGGCTGCAGCTGATCCCAGCCCGCTTACAACAATCAGCGTGCAGTCACTGGGCACAGACAGAGCCTTCCTGAGCAGCAGAAAGGAAACTCTTCCCCCTCCCAAACCACACAGGAGCGCTGCACAGCGCTGCCGAGGTTACGGACTGGGGGAAGCTCCCAGCTTCAGCTCCGTGCACAGGTAAGAGTTTGCATTATTTTATCATTAGGGTTGTTTCAGATCGGGGGGAAAAGAGAACCAGGCGGTGGGGAGTGCTGAATTTCTGCAGAGCTGCTTAAGTGATCGTTTTAATTCAGGGTAATTAGCAGGTGTGTGCTCGCTCTCAGAGAATTCCTGCTGCAATTTTAGGGGTGCAACGTGTGGGACTCTCAATACGTAATGAAGAAGTGGAGCAGGAATTAACTCCAACTGTTCTCCAGAGCTGGGATCAGCACTTCCATAATTAATGTCCAGGCACACATATTTCTGTATACACATACACAGCCCCCCCTGCTCACATCAAACAGATTTCCTTGATACCAAATTGCCTGAAAAATTAACCAATGTCAAACTGCTCCACAAGATAAGTATCATTAAGGGAAAAAGAAAATCTTCATTATGTTTGAAGGTACAGGGGAAAAAAAAAACCCTCATGAATGTTTTCCAGCCTGTTCCCAGCCCGGGAAATAACATGTTTTAAAACATATCAAAGGGTTAAATTAATTTTCATTAAAATTTAAATTTGAGAAGGCTCCCTCTCTTCTTTCCTCCCTCCTCCCTCTTTGAACGTTTGACTGGCAACCATTTCATATTTCAATCTCGGCAGAACAAATTGAATTAGATGTTGAAACCAAACTCTGCTCTGTTCTCTAAAGCCTACATGCTCTGCTTGTGCTAATCCTTTTCGTCGCCGCTGCAGACCTCAGAGACACTCAGCAAGAAACCTGCCCTGCCACAAAAGACAATGAAGGGAAAGAGGAAAAAAAGAAAAACCAGGGAAAAAAACCCCACAGGAAAATGCAAGCCCAACCTGCAGCGCTGCAGAGCTTTGCTGAAATCACGAGCTGGGTGATGCTGGAGGGGACCCTGCCCGGCTGCTCCGTCCCCTGTGCTGGGCCTGGGCTGGTCCTTCACAGCCAGGGGGTAAAACAGCCCCGCTAAATCAGAATTTAACTCGGCTGAGGCTGAAGCTCCCCCACAGTGACCCCCGGTGCAGAGCTGTGCCAGCAGCGGGCTGGGTGGTGACAGCAGCGGGCACCAGGGGCGGGAATGCCACTCACCAATGCCAAGCAAAAAAGGGGAATGAAACTCGTCACCCTTCAGGTGACACTGCCACCCCCTCTGGCAGCGCTGCCTCCGCACCCGTGCCTCAGTTTCCCCACCGGCCGCAGGGCTGGTGCTGCTGTACAGGACGAGGGTTTCACACCACAGCCCTGAGGCGTCCCAAAGGGGCATCCCCGACCCCCGCTCTGCCCCCCGAGCCAGCACTCCCAGGTCCCGGCAGGAGTGGCTGCTGCGGGGCCTGGGAAGCCTGTCCGCGGCAGCCGCAGGGAGCTGCAGCACAGCTCGGGGCTCCAGCAAGGGGTGTCACCGTCAGGTCCCCGAGCAGGAGCTCGGCGTGCTGCGGGGCCTGCGCCCAGGGCCTGCACCCGGGGCCTGCGCCCAGGG
>VZRQ01009533.1:23664-62864 GCA_013397975.1 Machaerirhynchus nigripectus | reverse complement strand
GCAGTGCCAGGGAGGCCAGGAGCAGGCAGGGCAGCACCAGGCAGGGCAGTGCCAGGAGGGGCAGTGCCAGGGAGGCCAGGACCAGGCGGGGCAGCACCAGGAGGGGCAGTGCCAGGGAGGCCAGGAGCAGGCAGGGCAGTGCCAGGGCAGCGGGAGTTACCGTGGAAATGCTCGGCGGTTCGGCGGCGCAGGGCCTCCAGCGTCTCCTCCGTGTCCGCCCACTCCAGCACCAGCCTGCGGCCGTACAGGTGAGTGCTGTGGCACAGGGCGCTGAAGGCTTTCTGCAGCATTAAAAAAGGAAAAAAAAATTAAAGGAGAAAATCAGAACAGGCTCGCAGGAGGAAAGGCAAAAACGTCCCTCCCTCTGCCCCGGAGCGGAAAGGCCACCGGAGAACATCCTGCTCTGAGTGCTCTGCTCTGATGGGGCAGGATCCATCTCCATCAGAGGCTTTGACTCACTCATTTATCTTCTCTGTACTTGCAGCAGAGCAAATTCCCATCACCCTTCCTGCAGGCTGCTGCTGACAGGGGAGCGGGCTGGGATCCAGCACAGGATGGGACCACCCTGAGCTGGGAAAGCTGCAGCCTCTGGAGCCTTGGGGCAGCACTGGGTGGGTCAACAGCAAACCAGGACCCTCATGGGCAGCCTCACAATGCTGTAGCACCCTGTTCTCTGCTGGAACACAGGAAAGCACAGCTCAGGTGTGAGAGAGGAGCTCCTTCCTGCTCTGGAAGCAAGCTGGAAAGCTGCCTTCCTCCTGCCAGCCATTTGGTGACTTGGCCATGGTGGCAGCAAATGTGGCAGAGCAGAAGCCACCCCAGAAGTCCTCTGCTCTTTGTGCCTGTGGTGGTTTGCTCCGACACAGAAATCCAGGTTTCCTCGCGTCAGGTCCTGTTTGATAACACCCACACAGCCTCATCTCTGCCTGATGTTGATTACAAACATGCCAGCCAGCCCAGAGCTCAGGTGGCTTTCTCTGCAGGCAACCAGCAGAGACACCCAGAAAACAGTGGCTCAGTCCAGGCAAGCTTGGTGTTGTCTTTATTTCCCACAGAATTTCGAGGAAAGTCAGGACTGAGCAGGACTGGGCCCACAGTGCAAACACAAACCCGCTGGCCAAAGACTTTTATCCCCAGGGGCCCACAGCGTGCTCCATGGTACAGGCTGGGCACAGGGGGAGAGAAATGCCCAAAATGCTCTTTGAAAGCCCCAGCTAAGGCTGGGATCGGCTCAAATGCCACATCTCTGGGCAGAGGGGCTTGTCCTGCTTTGCTGCCCACAGCTGCTCCTCAGGACCCTCCTTGAGCTGCTGGACCAGGAAACTCATAAAAAACCTCCATTTCAGTAACCAGCACCCAGCAACCCGAGTGCTCCTCTCCTCCCAAAGTCCTGTCACTCATAACCCTCACGTGCTATAAAACAGAGGCGAGGAGCACCAGCTCCCCCTGCTCCAGGGCCTGGGTGAAATCCCCATCATCCCACCACCCCCAGCTCCCGGGGTAATCCCGGGTGCTCCCTTTTCCAGGGGCACATTCCTCCTGGAAGAGCTGCAAGCTACAGCTGTTTTTATTTGCTGCTGCTGTGCTCCCAATTAGCAGAGCAATGTGTTGGCTTCAACAAACACTCGGCGGGAGGGAGTTGTGAGGGCTGTTTGCGTTGGCACCAGGAGCCTTTTCCAAAGCCTGGCACGCAACCCACAGCTCTAAACCCACTGCATTTCCTTTGTTAATTCCTGGTTTTGAATGTCTCCTTCCCACAGCACAAGGAAGAGGAAGGCTGGGGGACAGCACACAGCCCGTCCGTGCTCCACAGGTCACGGGGCAGGGCGGACCACGAGGAACGTGGCACTCGGTGGGCTCTGCTCCTCTGAGCCACTTGTCTGCTGCCTCCTCCTCCTCCCTGCAGGACTGCCACCCTCTGGTTTTGCTGGCAGCCCTGGGAAAGGTCGTGGAGCAACAGGGAAGGCAGATGCTGCCATCCAGTTGTGTTACATGCAAGAAAGCCGCTGGGTGAGACACATCTGCCACCAGCCTGGTGACACGGGCCCTTCCTGGCCAAACGCATCCCCAAAAGGAGCTGGGCTGCCCAGGATGAAGGACAGCTCCAGCCTGTGCTGGGATCTCTGCTCCCTGTCTTCCAGATGGGCTCCAGGAGCTGGGAATGCAGAAGAGAAGCTGCACGTTTCAGGTGACAAATGCACGGATGTCACTTCTTTGGAAACGAGCTAAAAGACAAAACGCAGCTCTTCTCTGCTCTGAGAGGAATTAAGACTTTTTCAGGGGGAAAAAAAAAGAGAAACCACTGATGATTTAAAAGACAAAGGGATGAAGGGGAGAAATGCCATCCCCATACATCCACACTGCTGGAAATCTTCCAGGAGAGGAGGAAATCTGCCACTGCTGCTATTCCAAATGAAAAGATAGGTAGGGAAAAATATATTTTAATTAGGTGACAAGTGTGAAATGAGGAGAAGCAGGCTGGCTTTCACAGAAAGCAGGAGCTATTTTTGGGGTGCAGCTCCTCTACCTGAGCATCTGCCTTCCTAGGACGCCTCTTTGGAGGAACAAAGGGGCCAGAGGTTTGTGCAGTCGTATCCAAAGGGGGGACAAAGGGAGGTGTGGTGTCTGCCCATCCAAGAGAGAGACTCCTCACAAAAGACTTCTAATTCCCAGGGCTTCACATCCTCCTACACCTTTAAGGGGCCACAAAAGGCTCCTTTTGAAATGCCCAAACCCGATTCTGATGAAGCTGCTGCATTTGGTAACACAGCCTCTGCCAGGCCACACCGAAGCCTGAAGATCCCTGGCAAAGCTTCTCCTGGGCCCCATTTGCTTTTCAGATGCTTCAGGGGTTGCATGAAAACCCTGTGGACTTCTCCTCCTCGAGAACAGGATGTGAGCATGCTTACAGATGCCATTTCGGAGCATTCTTTGCAAGTTTGGTTCAAGCTGAATGTTACGGCCCAGCGTGGTGGGAAAGAGCAGGGAGAGGAAAGGGAACAGCAGCTTAAAAACGTCTGTGGGATCCAGAAAGGGAATTTCCAAGTGAAGAGGTGGCTGATAAACCCCCATGAAGGCCAGGCTGCTGCGGTGAGGCAGCCAGAGCTCTGGAGCAGGGCCTGCTGAGCCGGGAAGGCCGGGGGCAGAGACCCCCGGTGTGAGAGCCCCGGCCCGGCTGCTGCTCTCGTCTGAGGACGCTGCTGCCCTGCCTCCAGACTCCCCCCTGCCCCATTAAATACTCCAGCCAAAGAGCCTCCAGGCTGGAATCATTAGAGGGACAAAGGGTCAACAACATTAGGAGATTGATAAATATCCCTCCCTTGCAAGAGCCAGTCCCAGCTGAGGACGCTCTCCGCGATGCCAGCTGCACGCAAGGATTTTTCCTTCCGTGCGTGTGCATTTTGAAAGCGTTGGCTGCCTCTCCCAAATGGGCAATTTCTATTTGGAGACCAGATGTATTTTTATATCAACAGGGGAGAAAAGTGGGAACTCGGCTTCCAGTTAATAGTTCAAAAATAAAAACAATTCCGCAACAATTCTGCACGGGGAACGTCAGGAAACGGTGAGTGCTTCCTTAACTGGAGTTAATTTGGTACTGCCGGCGCACCGGAGTTCCAGGGGAGGCTGAGAAGACCAAGCCAAGCCTGATGGGGCAGATCTGCAGGCACAGCCTCGGGGAGATGGGAGGGGGAGCCCCCATCTCCGCGCTGGCTGTGGAAAATCTCCGCGTGCGCTCCCACAGCAGCCGTGGCTGTTCAGAGAAAAAGACAAACACGGGAGGTCACGGGCTTTAAATGCCCAACAAAGCCAGCCTAACTATTCTATTACAAACCCATCATGTTTTATAAGATGCTTATAAGCAATTTCCAGATTACCACTCTGAGCAAAAGCGTCACTGCCAGTCAGAGCTATTCAGCTCAGAGGTCTCCAGGCCCACTCCCCTCCTCTCTCATTTCACTCAGCAATAAACTCTAAGCCAATTATGAGCGTGTTTACAATATTCAGGATCCTATTCATCAATACGCCATGCATCCTTTTCCAGACGGCCAATGGAGTGTACTTGATGTGCCACTTGTGAGACAATTAAATCCCTCAAAGAGACGAGGGTGGAAAAAAAAGATGAAGAAGGAAGAAGAGCTGCTTTGCTGGGAAAGAAGAAAACCCCGCTGAGAGCTCTTCCGCAGGGCAGCTCTCTCCCTGCACGCTCCCCTCCACGAGCTGTGGGAGCAGTGCCCTGATCCAGAGCCCTGCCAGGCTCTCTCCCCTCACGGACGGGCTCCTGTCTCTGAGATCTGTCCAGTGCAGCTGCAATCAGTCCCTGAGGGGATGGAAAGGGATGGGAGGCAAACACCGAGCCTGTTCCCCCCAGAAAGCAGCAGAGAAGTGGGTGCTGCCTCACACCCCCCACAGCCAGGTCCCTCTGTGCCCCTTTCCATCAGAAGCCTAAAGTTTCCGTGGGAAAAGGTTAATTCAAACCCCAGGAACAAAGCCTGAATGACTGTGGAGTGAAGCAGGGGTGAAAGCAAAGCTGCTTTGAGCAGAGCCACGGGCACAGCTCGAGGTACAGGGAGAGGAACCAGGCTCCTGGGGGATCCCTGCACCCCCGCTGACCCCCAAGGGGAGGAGGGAAGCTGAGCAGAGGGAAGTTTGAATTAGGATCAATATGGGACTAACAAAGAAACTCCAAGTACTGTGTTGTACAGGAGGTCAGGCTGGAAGGGATGATCTAATAGTCCCTTGTGATCCTGGATCAATGAATGCTGTCTAAAAACATAAACACAGGCTCTGGCTGGCTCCCCCTCCTCTCTCCTTCACCTCTGCTCACAGCCTTGAGAACCTGGAGTTCTGGGGGGTTGTGTGGTGCCTTCCCTTCAGCAGTAACACCCCGGGGGTTGTGCTTACGAGCACTCCCTTCCAGACCCTGCACAAATCCCCAGGAAGCAGCAGCAGGATGGAATCCACCCTGCTCCAGAACCTCTGGCAAAGGGTGAGAGCAGGATACCACCAGGCTGCAGTCCCCTTGCTTCTGCTGAAAGCAGGGAACTTAAATATACAGGGAAGCATCCAAAAGATAAACGAACTGGGCCAGTTCACAGCTGCTGATCCTCTGGGTAAGGCTGCTCCCAGGGGGCCCTCCAAACACACAGAAGAACTGGTGAACACGAGCCTTGCACAGGTTACAAACCAGCAAACAGCCACAATATCCAGAACTGCCTAAAACCAAGGCAGTGGTGGAGGTGGGACACGTAAAGCAGTTTCCTGATGTGTTAATGTCGGGCCAAAACCATCCTGTCTCACCTTGCTGCTGACAGACCTGAAAAGTAAGCTCCTCTCCTTCTGCATTGCAAGAAACTTGAGTTATTTTACCAGCTGCACCGAAATTATCCCCATTATGGCTTGGCCTGTGGGTTTTATTGCTGCCCACGCGGGGTTTCAGCCTAAGTGCAGCTTTTCTGGGGAACGGCACCAGCCCCAAACCTGGGGGGGACAGAGCCCCTTCTCCAGCTGGCTGGGGCAGTGCCAGGGGGCAGCAGCACAGCTCACCTTGGCATCCTGCTTGGTGACGAAATCCACGAAGCCAAAGCCCCGGTGGGATCCCGTTCCTGCCATTTTCTTGGGCAGCCGGACAGTCTTGAGCTCTCCAAAGGTGCTGTGAACCCGGGGGAAGCAGAGACAGCGTGAGAGGAAGGGAACAACCACCCCTTTCCCACAAAGCCTGGCAGTGCCAGCTCCCATCCGGGGAGCCCTGCTCCAGGGGTCCTGCACCCACTCTGCCTCCCTGCAGGCCCCATTTCCCAAGCAAATGCTACCAGCCAAAAGCTCAGCTTGGATTTCAAGGATTGCTCTGGATATAAACCTTAACAAGACAAAAAACTTCTTTGGTGTAACTGCTTTGCTTCTCCTTCCCTCAGGGGATCCAGCCAGAATGCCAGGCCCTGCTCAGGGCGGGCAAAGAGCATCTCCAGGTTACCAGGGCTGCTCCAAATCCCACCAAAAGAGACTTATTTGCACCTTTAGAGAGGGGCTGGAGTGCACAGGATGCAGGCAGGACACAGAGCGTGGCCCCACCGGGAATTGTGTCCAGAATAGCTCCTCCATCCCCACAGGTGCCACCTCTCCACTCCAGGGATCCTGGGCATTTTTTATGACTGGATTTCCTCGCTCTAACCCTTCAGCCTGTTCCATCCTGCAGCCTCTGGGCTGGAATAAACTGGTTTTATTTAAGCTTTCTGGATATACAAAGGCAAACAGGCAAATCCAGCAGACCACAAGAGCCTCCATATCCAACAGCATTTCAGGCAAGTTTTGGAGTGCCAGTGGAGTGGGGAGATAAGGGGGTTCTTGTCCCAGAGAAGGAACTTGTGGCTGGAGCACCAAAGCATGCAGCCATCCCACGTTGCCCAAAAAGCCTGGAAACACGCCCAAACGTGCCGGACACCCCTCTCCAATGCCATCCCCTGGAGAAATTCCAGGACAAAGCCGCTGCTTTCCCTGCTGCCGAGCTCCCGCTTCCCCTTCTCCTCCCCTCCCCTCACACCCATTTATCAAACACATATGCACAAACTGCAGGCAATAAATATTTAATGTGGCCCAGGTCTGAAGAGATGTGTTATTTTATTTGAAAATCTCCACACGGGCGTGCATACACAAAAGGAGCCCGGGATCCGGCGGTGCCAAAGAGCACCTGGGAATAAACACAGTAAAGGCCATAAACGCTCTCGTGAAATGATATAAGCTAAATCCTGGGAGTTAACCTGCTGCACCGGCAGCATGACCAGGCATTCATCCGCCCAATTTCCGTAGGCAAGGCGGTGTGTAAATGCCCCATTATGAAGCTCCGGAATGAATCCGCACGCCTCGCGCGCGGTGCTTTCCCTCCCGGTGCTTTCCCTCCCGCTCTCCCTCCTGCCCTCCGAGCTGCAGCTCCGCACACAAACAAACAAACCCGAGCGCAGCGGAGGCAGCAGCCCCAGCTGGGGGGAATGATGGGGCCGGGAGCAGCCACAGCACCCTGTGGCTTCCAGAGCTCCTCCTGCAACAGGGTGGCAGTGACAGGCGCTCCCAAGGTCCCTGGGGCAGCTCAAAGGCTGCAGTTGGCTGAAGGGAGAGGCAGCGAGAGCTCCTGAGCCACAGAGGCGCCCATCTAGCCAGGAAAAATGGGAGGCAGGAGCCAGGGGCATGCTCCAGTCTCTCTCTCGCCATGAAAAGCATCAAGGGCACTGCCTGGGGGCAGCGGAATATTTGCTGAAGGAACAGGGGCAGAGTATTTGCTCTGAGGGAGGGCTCAGACGGCGCTCAGTCCGTGCACTGAGGCACCAAGGTGGCCTTTGGACACCGAGAGCCGGCGCCCAGGGCGGGCCTGGAGGGGCCCGCAGGAGCAGGAGGGCTCTGGATCCAGGGTGCCAGGGAAGCTGGGCTGACCCACAGCAGCCTGGGCAGAGCTGGGAGAAACTGGCTCTTCCTTCCTCCCCAGCCAGCCACCCTGGCGGAGGTGTGGGGGCCGCGGAGACCTGATCCGGATCCAGAGCAGAACTGGCCACGAGCTTCTCCTGGGCAGTGGGAGCCAGCAGGGGCTTCCAGAGGCACGGATCGAGGGGCGAGGGGAGCCGAGGGGACAGGGCTGACCCCCGAGGGGCTGTGCAGCGGAACAGAGTCCCCCCCACTGCGGCGCTAATTAGAAACCACAACACAGCAATTACCAGCCCGGGAGCTGCGAATGAAGCGCACAGCTCCGGCCTTTAATGTTCTCCTCCCCAGTGCCAGGCACAGACTCACACCTCTCTTTTCCAATTACTGCTTCTGGATTTGGGGGGAGAGAGGGGCAGGGGCAGAAGGAAACCCAACTCCCCCGCAGCGCGGGCTCCGGGGAGGCCGGAGGGAAGCCAGGTGCCGAGGGCTCGCTCCCGCCCGGCTGCAGCGCGGCGCTGCACGGATGGCGCGGGCAGAGGCACGGGAGGGCGATGGCAGGAGGCAAGGAGGGAGCACCTCACCCACATGACACCGGAGCTAACGCCAAGGGAGGGAAGAAAGCAGCTTCTCCCTAAGACCACCTGAGTGTGAAACGGGCTCCCAGGGGCTGGGACGGCTCTGGAGGCAGGGGGAGCACAGCAAGTCACACCTGGTGTCGCTGCCAGCTCCCTCCCCTTCCAGCACAGATGGAGTGAAAAGCCCCGCAGGCAGCCCAGGGTGGGGGCTCCCCTGGGTGCCGGAGCCTCTCTCCTCTCGGACTGGGCAGAGATCAGCAGCCCTGCTGCCAGCACGGGGCACAGTGCCAGGCCGGGCTCCTGCCCTCCGCACGATGGTTCACAGGCAAGTTCCAGCATCGGTGGGCGTGAAACCAGAGTGGTTTCCAGATTTACACCCACCCACCCATCCACGCCTTCTCCAAGCGCTCCTGAGCCCCTGCACCAGGCCTGAGGGACCTGGTGGCTGTGGGAGCAAAGCCCTTTCAATCCTGAGACACTGATTTGTTTGCAGCCAGCCTGGCTTAACTTCGCACAGGATTTAACCTCAGCCCCTGTGAGCCCACCAGACGCTGTGCCCAGCCTGGGGCTGGATTTCTGGCAGGACAGCCCTGCAGTTCCTGGTGGCACCACACCAGGATGGGATCTCACCTGCAATGAGCGTGGCCAGGGTGTGCAGCAATCCCAAATCCCTTGTGAAATGACCCCCCTGCCCATGGAGCTGTCCACAGTTAATACAGGAAGGTTTGGGGGGACCAAAAGCAAAGAGTTTTGCCACAGAGGTAGCAGGATGGCAGAGCCCCTGGTGACCTGCCACGCACACAGCTGCTCCAACCCCTCCCGGCTTCCTGCCCGTAGATCCATGAAAAATGGTGTCCAGCAGCTATTCTCTGAAACCCCAAGAGGAATCAGGACCAGGAGGGGAGGGCAGAGGTGTGGGTGGGTGTGGAGGACGTGGCTGTGCCCATCCAGATTTGCTGGGAAACCAGAAAAAGCCTGCGCTGGCCCCGGCTGAGGCACGCTGCACGGGGCCGCAGAACACAGCCAGCCACCACTCTCCTGTGACAAGTCACCCGTGCCGAGCTCAGCAGGAGCGCAGGCTGCATCCCAGAGGTGCCAGAGGGACATCCCCTCCCTCCCACCCACCGGAGACCCAGCATTTCTCCACGGCGTTGCTGGCTATCAGNCGCGCTGCCGGGGCAGCTCTCCCAGCTGCCGTCCCGCTCCCCTGGCTGAACACAGGCAGGAGAAGGAGGTTCCTGCTCCTCGCTGCAAGCTGGCTGCAGGTCAGAGGAACATCACTCCTTGGGATTGTAATTATATCCTTCTGGCGCAGGCCAGCTGGGAGGCAAGTCCTTTGCCTGCTAATTATAGGACATTATATTGCTATTAAACGGCACATTCCAGCTCGGGGACAGCACACGGCGCACTTGGCTGTGCCTGCTCGCCACAAGGTGCCTGCACAGCCTTCACCAGCACGGCCACGGGACACAGGAGAGCAGGGATACAGGTGGGCTCCAGAAAGCCTCTTCCCTTCCCGTCCTTCTTCCCTGGTCTCAGAAAACCCCACAGCCTCAGGCAGCCACCAAGGCTGCTCGTCTGTGGGACAGGCACCTCCGGATCAGGGTAAACATGGAATCAGAGTGGTTGGGTTGGAAGAAGCCTTAAAGCCCATCCAGTGCCACCCCTGCCATGGGCAGGGACACCTTCCACTGTCCCTGGGTGCTCCAAGCCCCGTCCAGCCTGGCCTTGGACACTGACAGGGATCCAGGGGCAGCCACAGCTGCTCTGGGCACCCTGTGCCAGGGCCTCCCCACTCTCACAAGGAACAGTTTCTTCCAGAGAATTTCTTCCTAAGAAATTATAAACATCTCTCCAGCTGGGAAGTGTTCCCTCCATTTCAATGCCTTCCCTGTCTCAAAGAGCAGCACCTAAACTGCCAGATCCTCGGGACAGGCCCTGTCCATCCCTGAAGGGCCTTTGCAAGCCCCAAACACATTGATGTGTTTGTCACACTCAGTGCAGCCCCAGCCCTGAGCTCATCAAGGACTCTTGGGTAGCCAAGCTCTGAGGGGAAAGCACCACTGACACCATGACTGTGTCCACTGCCAGAAAGGCAGAGGATCCTGGAAAACAACCACAAAAATCAGCCTTAGCATTCTGCAGATGTGCACAGAGGTCCCACTGCACAGAGCAGTCCTAAATCCCCCTCTCTGGGTTATATTCCTTCGAGAAAAACGAAACAGCAAAACCACACTGAAAAACTGATTATGAAAACCTTTATCAAGGCTGCCAACCTCCTCCTGGGTTGCCATCTACCACCGCCATCCCCTCCTCCTCTCCTCTTGCCGCCTTCCCATCCCGAGCCCTGCCCAAATCCCCCCTCGTGACCGCCGGCAGCCCCAGGCCGGAGCTGAGCCGGGCAGCGTGACCGCTCAGCCCAAGCGGCTCTGGCCGGGGATGATGAGCCCAAAGGAGACACAAGTCCTTCCCTCCCCTCCCTGCACAGCCTCAGCCCCAGGAGCAGGCTGCAGCCACACAGAATTCACTCAATCCCTTTGCACTGCTCCTCTTCATTTTATTCTTTGTCCCCCCTCGCCCCCAAACAGGATCTTCCCCCCCGAAAACGACGGCCCTGCCAGCGTCTGCCTCCGCACCCAGCCGCTGATAAGGGGGAGGAAAAAAATACAGTAATGGTCCTTTTTTTCTTTCTTCCTCCTTGAGGAAGGCAGGACCCTGGCAAATGGTTTTGCCCCTGGGCTGAGCCACGGCCAGTTCCACCCCCTGCATGAGGGAGTTAATGGAATACGCAGCAGAAGGGCCCTCCCGCCTCCCGCTCCAGGACTTCAGCTGACTCCAGGACGGCTAATCCCATTACAAGAAAATAACGTGGATAATTCAAGCTAATGAAATCGTTACAAGAATGTGGACAGCCAGGGGTGGACATTCAGAGCCAATTTAACACTCCTTGGTGTTGTTATCCCCAGCACAGGAAATATCTGAAAGGAGGAAGGGAAAGGGAAGGAGGGAGGAAAAAAGCCTTCCTCTCTTGTTAGCTTAAATCCTGTTAGAGAGTTCAGGAATTAATCTGGCACCCATCTCCCCTATAACCATTATCATCATCATCATCAATAATGTCTCCTTCACCTCTGCAAATCAGCAGATGAAGGCACAGAAAGACAAGGTGGGAGGGAAAGCTCTGGATGCTGAAGCCAAGTCAAGCTGTAGCTCCCACCAGCTCCAGTGGAGCCGGGGGTGGGATTTGGCAGCAGAGCAGGGGTCCCAGTGTCCCCCCAGCCCATGGGTGAAGTGACACCGGGAAGCAGGTGCCCAGTGCAAAGCTGATCCTTCGTTCCCTGTCCTGCTGGATAATCAAACCCCCTGCAAAATCCATGCGACAAGCCAGCGGGACGCGGGACAGCCACGTCTGCGCCTTCTTTACTCCGTGGATGATCAGCTTTTCCAGCCTCCTCTCCTTGCCCAGGAGCAGCCTCTTTGTCTGGAGGCCCCTCGCTCTGCTGCCGCAGCACAGCTGGCTTTTGCTGTATGTGATTCCCCTTTCTCCGTGCCAGCCTCGCTGCCGCCCGCTCCGAGCTCGGCTGCTCCCAGCCACGGATCCCTTCCCCGGCCCAGCGTCCTGGGGAAGGCCCGTCCGTGCTGCCAGAGCCTCCCGGGCAGGGCCGGAGCCTCCCGGGCAGGGTCAGAGCCTCCCGGGCAGGGCCGGAGCCTCCCGGGCAGGGCCGGAGCCTCCCGGGCAGGGCCGGAGCCGGAGCCGGAGCCGGGCTCCCCTCACTCACTGCAGCGGCTCCCACGCTCCCCGCAATGCCCGTGCTGCTGGCCCAGCTCCACACAACGGAGGAAGTCCCTGAGAGGCACTCGGAAACAGTCCTGGGGAAGCTGGGCCAGCTTTCGGATTGCCCTCACTCCCCCCGTGCCTGCGGAAAACTCCACGTTCAGTTCTTCCTGGCTTTATCGAATTTTGGCACAGATCTTCAAGAATTATTTAGATCTGCAACACCACAACTACTGCAAGTGCCAGGGACTGTGGTGGACAGGGATGTGCTGCTTCCAAGGAGCTGGGAATTTGCCCACAAATCCCACTTTTAGGGGACAGGGGCAGCGGCCTCGCTTGGAGCTCGTGGCAAAGCAGGATCAGGAACACCACAGCTTTGGCCCCAGAGCAGGAGGCAGCCTGGCGCTCTTCCCTCTCCTCAAGGTGCTGGATCAGGAGGCAGCGGCTGCTTCCCATGGCTTAACCGGCTTGTTTAAAAACACAGCAAAACATTTTATCCCTCCTCGATTTATTTTCCTTAACAGTTGCTTATGAGGGACCTTATCAAAAGCGTTCTGAAATTCCAAGTAAATTAGTCATTAGGCAGGTTTTCAGAACAGTAATTAGGCCACTCCATGCCCCTGATGTATTATTTACCTGAGAAGATCTACATAATTAGGGCTCTTCTTTATAACTGGTATTACACACAGTAAATTCTCCTCCAGTCTATCGTGTAATTACGCAATTAGGCCTCACGCTAAACAGAAACCAATCCTGAAAACCAAGCGGAAGGAAAAAAACACCAACCCCACAACAGTAATTATTATTTTTTAAAATCCTCCATCAGCAGCACAGCAGCAAGTCTTAAAATTTTTATATCCCTCCACTTAAGTCATTCCTAACCAGGTGCTGCAGCCAGGTTTGGGTTCTTAATTTCGCCGTGTTTAATGCGACATCGGGAGAGATTGGCTTTAAGGGCTGGGGGGAAAAGGGGCCTTTCCCTTCCCTGGATTTGCTGGGCTGGCGGGAGCAGCGTGGTGTCCCTGCAGCCTCCCTCTGCAGCTCCTCAGCCCCCCTCCTCCCAGGCCGGGATGATTTCTCCCCGGCCCCTGGAGGCAGCCAGGTACAGCTGCTGCGGTGTGCCCGGCACAGTCCTTCCCTCCCGAGCCGCCTCCCACGCTGCAATCCTGGCGTGGAGGGAAGGAAGGAGAGCCCTGCAGCCCCTGCAGCAGGAGAGGGGATGTGCAGAGCCCCACCCAGCAGCCTCCCACGCCTTTAGGATGGAGGGATGGACCCGGTCAGCTCCTGCTGTGTTCCCATCTTTCTTCTGGTCCGACTGCAAAGCGAGCGCGCAGGATGCGCCTTCCCACCTGTGCCTGCCCGTGGGGTATCACACATGTCCTGCTCTGCTTCCTGCTCCTTGCTGATGGGAGAGCCTGCACCATGGGGGTGGGAAGTGGTTTTTTAATCCAATTCTTGCCATAAACCTATTTTAGAGTTGGTGCCATCAAGGAAAAGCAGCCAGGATGCCCTGGCACCTCCTGGAGAGGACACGTGCCTGTTACCCACATTCATTGCCATGCTTTAAACACAGCGATGACTCGCTCTTCAGTTAAAGCAGGAACAGGCTTCCTCCTGAAATGTTACACCTCGATGCTCACCATTTCCAGTTCCCAAGGCACAGGGGAAGGTGCAGAGCTGCCACAGGGAACCCCAGAAGCTTTAGGGAGCCCCAGGTTTAAGCAGCACTGCTGAACTTGAACACTGGCATGAGCTCGGGAGTTCAAAGCCACCCCAAAAGAGCTTGAGCTGGTGGCTCAGAGAATTTAAAGATAACTGGTGGATGTGTGATGGAGGAGGTCATCCCAAACCAGGATGGAGGTGGAAAATCCCACTTTAATATTATTCAGGTTTTGTTGCTGCTTCTCTTCTCTTGGGTAACCTTACAGAGCTCTGAGCTGGTTCTGGTCCCAGCAGGGCTCTTGGCCCCTGTGCTGTCACAGGCCAGCCCTTCCTGGGCTCTGCCACTCTCAAATTCCCTACCCAACATCTTCCTTCTTAATCCTACTGCCATTACTATTTATTTTGTTTGCTGGGGGAGACAGAAGACACTCCTGTCTGGCGGAGAAAGGTGCAGCTCTATCAGGACACCTCCCCCCACAGCACCTCCCTGCACCGCACTGGGGCCAAGCCCCGCTCCCCTGGCAGCTGTCCCCGAGGCAGCTCCCCGCTCCCCGAGGCGCACGGACCCCTCTGTCCCAACCCTCGTGACAGCTCAGCCCTTGCACAGCCTTCACCAGGAGCCCCCAAAGCCTTGCTCAGAGCTCACGCTCCTAAGCCACAATTCCCCCGTTGCGCAGCACCGTGCAGGACCAGGGCTTAGGAGCCACCAAGTCAGTGCCCTAATCACCAGAGGGTCAGGATTTCAAAGGAACCCGCAGCTCCAACAGCGCTCAGATTTGGGGATTTATCTCTCCTGGGCTCTTCTGAAAATCCTGATCAGAGCACAGCTCTGGTCAAGAAAATAAGTTATGCTAAAAATAGTGCTCACAGGAGGGCCTGGTGCAAACCTCTGCTGCTGGAGGATTCTTGTGAGTCAGCTCCTTTCAAAGACAAGGGGAAATTTGTACAACTGGCAAAGCAGGAAACACAGAAGGAACCCAAAGGTGTAGCCACGGCATCCTTTGGAGAAGGCAGCCTTGCTGTTAAGAGACCAAATGCATCAACAACAAAAAAAATACAAAAATTTATCTCATATTCAAGTGTAGAACCTCCTGCACTGAGCTGGACAATAAATATAGAAGCAAAGAGATATTTATAGGCACACAGCTATTTTAACACTGCTCTGCTTTAAAGAGAATCCTTATTTAAGTCTTGTCCCTGCAAAGCTGCAGGATGACTTAGAAAAATAACCTGATTAATTATTTTCATCAGGAGAACAGAGAAACACGGAGGGAAGATGAAATGCACAGAGTGCAGCGGGAACGTGGGAGCTGCTGTGGTGACTCAAACACAGCGAGGGTGCCGAGCTCTCCTGGGCTCAGGCTTGTCCCTGAGAGCCCAGGCTGGCCACGTGTGACGTCTGCCCGGGGGGAGAACAAGGCAAAGCCCGAGAAGCGGGCTCACAGCAGCTCCTTGGTGAGGCAGGCTGGGAGCCACCACGCTCCAGAGCCAGCAGAACACCCCATTTTCTCCTCCTGCTGGAGAAGCCCTGGGAGCAGGGCGTATTTCCACTGCCACCAGTCCAATTTGCCCATCCTGTCCCCAAAACTGGAGGTGTGGCTGTCGCCCAAGCTACGATGGCAGCTCTCTTCCTGCTCCCTTTGGTCACCCCTTGCCAACCCGCTGAAGGCTTAGGTCACAACCACAGCACCTGCTGAAGCCCAGAGGCTGCTCTGCACAGTGGGACCTGCCTTCACACGCCACCTGGAAAGCTCCCGAAAGACAGGAGGGCAGGGAGTGATTGGTGCAAGCACTGTCTGAGCCACCACGGCATTCAGTGATGATGTTTCCACTCCAGTTCGTGGAAAGCTCGTCGCTCTCCACCCACTCAAAGTGCTGGATGAAGAGGACAGGGATTTCACAGGATCACTGAATGGTCTGGGTTGGGAGAGACCTCTGGAGATCACCTTGTCCCCTGCCAAGAGCTCCAAGAAGCGCAGCCACGGTGAGAGAAAAGGGGAAGGCATCATCCTTCCTTCACAACCCACAAAAAAACGCAAGCACACACCTGGAAAAAATGTGGGACGGGCTCCAGGGGTGAGGACAACCAGAATGGCAGGGGACAGAGCAGGAGGCCTGCCACGGAGAGCGAGCTCCAGGCAGGACGGGCTCGCACGCTGTGGGGGAGCTGTCAGTCCCAGCTGATGGCAGCAAGGCCCCGCAGAGGTGACAGCTCCGGCAGAGGCAGCGGGCAAGCAGCAGGGAAGGGGAGAAATCCCAGCTGATGGCAGCAAGGCCCCGCAGAGGTGACAGCTCCGGCAGAGGCAGTGAGCAAGCACCAGGGACGGGGAGAAATCACACAGGAGGCAAAGGCAGCTCAGTCTGTGCAGACAGAGCTGGGCAGTGCTCGCTGACATTAAAAAAGGGAGGCAAGTGGTTAAAAAGCAACTTCTAAGCTGAGCACAGGTAGGGCAGGGCGGGCTGGCAGCTCCCCTCCCTCCCTCCCTCCCCAGCCTTCCCCGCTGCAGCAGACCCAATTTCATGGGGTTTTTGCACAAGCAGCGGGGTGGAAAATGATCCCCGGGAGGCAGCGCCCCGTGCTCCCCAGATCCCCCCGCAAGGTGAGCGGCNCCGCTGACGGAGAGACGGCGCGGTCCTGCGTGACAGCGGGAAATTAATCCGGGTTTGGGGGAAGCTGGCAGTGAGTAATGAGCAGCTGGAACACCTCGTCCCCACCCCCTCGCCCCCCAGACGCTTTTAACCCTTCAGCTGCCGGCACGGGATCAAAGAGCGGGGCGAGCAAGAGCTGGGTCAAAGAGAAGCAGAGAGGGGCCACACGGCCCACCTGCAGCTGGATTTACGGGTGAATCTGGGCACACATCTCAGTGGTGCCGCTTGTGAGCAGGCCAGGCTGCTGAGATGCTGAGATTGGCACTCCTGGGCTTGGAAGAGTCAACACTGCTGCTTTTCCAAGTGAGGTTTCACAGAGAGATGTCAAAAAAAGAGAGAAAGATGTGGGGCTGAAGGGGGCCCAGACCTGTCCCAACACCCTGGGCAAGGCCCAGAGACCCCCGTGAGGGGACAGGTGGTGTGCACAGACCACTGATGGGCAGCAGGACAAGAAGTGGCTTTCCCAGCTTCCCTGGTGTCTGATAAATGGGAATGTGGGCAGAAAAACCATCCCATCTTCACAGGCAGCTGATGATGGACGCCCGGTAAGGGTCAGTCCCACAACAGCACCTTCCTGAGAGGACAAGGCTCAGGAGCTTCCTCCTGTCCTTAACTGCAGCAAATCTAAGATCTCCCATCCTCTGCCAGATGCCTGGAAGTGCTCGGGATACTGCTGGGGGAGGAGGAAAGAGGTGAGAAGACAGATGGCCATCCTTGCCTGCCTTCCCTTGGTTTCTCCAGCAAAAACAACGTGCAGACAGCAACGCTGCTGGCACAGTTCAAAGGCCTCGGGCACACGGACTGCCTCAGGGGAGGTGAGAGACTGGGATGGAAGGGCCTTAATTGCAATCACATCCCAAGGCTGAGAATCCGCTGGATTGGGAGAGGGAGAAGTGCTGCAGCAGGCTTGAGGTTAAAAAAATAATGATGCAAACAGAGATGCAAATAAAGGACACGATGTCAGCGTGAGGAGAAAGCTGTGATTCATTAGAGGCTCGTTCAGGACCTTCTCGCAAAGTGAGACTGGAAAATACCCACACAAGTGAAAGACTGGGGGGTGGAGGGATCAACAGCGCCGTGGAGGAACAGGAGTTAGGAAATCCAACAGACAGAGGAATTCTAAGAGCAAGGAAATAATCATCCAGACTGCTCCGGGATGAAAGGCTGAGACAAGCTCCAAAGTTAGTCCAGCGTGATTTCAACATTCCAGATTCTGCACTGCCCCCGCTGCCAGCCCCCAGAGGTTCTGGGAATGAACAAGAACTGGCCACAGTGTGAGCCAAAAGGATACCATGTTCTTCCTTTCTTACACGCTTACTCTTTGCTATTCAGACAAAAAGAGACCTTATACCACCAAGAACTGAGCGGGATATTTCCAGGAGACAGCACAAGCGGGCTTTGGTTTGCTCCCTATGGAGCAACACCTGCCCACAGATGACATTTTTTTTGCACTGAAAAAATGGCAAAAAGCCCAAAGCAGAAGCCCAGAGCGGCATTTGAACAAGGCACTGCAAAAGCAGCCCCTTTCCCACCTCACTCCACCTCCCCGAGCCCCTCCACGCTGCTGAGCAGCGGAATTTGTGTGGAAAACTAATTAAAGTTCCCTCAGGAAGCTCGGCTGGATGCCCTGGATAGAGGTGCTGTGGCAGAAGGGAGGAAGCAGCCCAGAAATTCCCTTCATTTGCACAGGACAAATCCAGGTTCTGGGTGGGCAGAAGAGGGAGCTGGGGGTGTGGAGTACGTGGGGAACAGAGAAGGGGAAAGAAATAAATATAAAAATCAAGGATGTAATGAATATTGAAACCCAGGAAAGGGATGTGCTGAAAAATAAACCCTTCCTTCTGCTCTTGGGAAGAGCCACCTTTTAAAGCAACCTCACCGAGATAACGCAGAGTTAAACACTTCCTTATCTATGTTAAACACCTTTATGATTCAAACTGCAGAACAGCGCTGGAAACCCATCTCCCTCTCCCCCACCCCACAGCTCGCTTTGGAGAGTGGCCAAACTGAAGTGGCCACTTCCATTTCTGGGCTCTGAACATCAACCCAATTCTGCCGTGTTTGGGTTTCCAGCACCCAAGGAGAAGACTTGAATAGGGGAAAAAATTGAAAAAAACCCAAAAAACAAAAAACCCCGAGTTTAATTTATGCTGTTTGAGATAGTCAGAGAAATACAGCAGCCCAGCAGATCCTGTATTCCCACCTGGGGCTCACGAGGCTGGTGCATATTCCTGCAAGCTGCTTCCCAAAAAGCTCCTGCAGCCTGTGCTTTCCTGTGTGCCATCCCCTGGCACGGCAGTTTGGGCACTGAATGCACCAGGACTGGGAAAGGCTGCGAGGGTGCAGCTGGGATCAGCTGGGCAGCAGATCCAGGGCACACAGTCCGAAGGTGTGGGAGAGCAGAGGGCATGGGGTGGTGGAGAGGGGCACCCTGTGCCAGGGCCTCCCCACCCCCCCAGGGAACAATTCCTCCCCAAGATCCCATCCAGCCCTGCCCTCTGGCAGTGGGAAGCCATTCCCTGTGTCCTGTCCCTCCAGGCCTTGTCCCCAGTCCCTCTCCAGCTCTCCTGGAGCCCCTTTAGGCCCTGCAAGGGGCTCCAGCCCTTCCATAACTTTGTGGCCTCCTCTGGGCTCGCTCCAGCAGCTCCACCTCTGCCTCGTGTTCCCCCTGCAAACCAAAGACACACTAAAGCCCCAGTGGGGCCGAGCTCGTCAGCCAGGACAGAGGGAGCCATCAACCAGGCAGCTTCCTTTTGTGCCAAAACCCCTCTAAACACATCCAAAGGTGCCATTTTGGCAAGAACCGTCAAACCCCGCGGGCGGGCAGGGCCCCACAGCCGGGGGTGGCAGGGACAGAGGCTCAGTCCAGAGCAGGAGCCTGGGAGGGCTTTGGAGATCTCATGGGCACACCTGTTTCCTGGAGAACACGACCTGGTGATGCCACTCACCCCCAAGCCCGGCTCAGAGGCTGGCATGACTACAGCTGGCACAACTGGAACGCCCTCAGCTCCCTGCTGCCAGGGCTGTTTGTGACAGCTTTCCCCCAGCGCGTGCCTCCAGCCAGGCACACACCCCAGGGTCCTCCCAGCCCTCAGGGGAGGCCGGGAGGGTGGGATCCAAGCCCCTGGGACCCCCAGGGATCCCCACCCAGGAAGGTGGGATCCAAGCCCCTGGGACCCCCAGGGATCCCCACCCGGGAAGGTGGGATCCAAGCCCCTGGGACCCCCAGGGATCCCCACCCGGGAAGGTGGGGTCCAAGCCCCGGGGGCTGGGTGCAGGGGGCCCAGCTGCTCTCTGCTCCTCCAAGACTCGTTTTTGGGCGCTCTCCCCTCACAAGCAGAGCAGCCCGGGACGGGCAGAGGTGTCAGCACTGCAGAGGAGCTCAGTGACCCCCTGCCCCGCCTGGCCCTTCTGCCACCCCACCGCAGCGGCAGCTCTGTGCTGGCTCCTGCCACACGTCACCCACCGCCTGCAGCCCCTGTCCCACCCCCGCAGCCCCTCACACGCCAGGGAGGTGCCCGCTGTGACCTCTGCAGCTGTCCCCAGCCCCTGGCTGCCTGACTGCAGGGCCACAGCGTGGAGACCCAACTCGAGCAGCTAAGCAGCAGCAGCCAGCCGTTTTGAGCCATTTCTGGCACAACATCTACGGCTTAAAAGTGAAACCCAGCAACCCTGACAGCACCGTTTGCATGGAATGCCCTAATTAATTCTGCCCAGCACTCACTTAAACTCACGTTTTTCCTCAATTTTTTTTCCTCCTGTGTCTTTCACCAGCACAGATTTTCCACATCTTCAACAGGGGAAGGAGAAATTGTCTCCAGTCATGTAGGCTCCATTACTGGGAGAAAGGTGTGAACAGCAAGCATGTCTGGCAGACGGATTCATTATCCCACCGTGTCCTTTATAATGGGAAATGAAAAGCCCATTCTGGTAACTACACTTTATTATAATAGGTCAGAAGAAGTGAAAGGCATCATCTTATAAAATTAACTTCATAAAGACTGCCTTAAAAAAAATATATCCCTGCCAGTTTATCCACTGCATCTCCCTGCAGAGATTTCTTTCTTCTCCTAGAAGGGGCTGACTCCCGAGTCTTGTCCCACTTCACCTTTCCCCTCCAGCACAGGGAATGGTTTTTTTTCCTCCTAATGAGGCCCAGACACTTGTTTTGCCAGGCACAGTAAATGCCACGTCTTTGTCCAGGCAGAGAAAATATCCTCCAAAGGAGTTAAAGTTAAAGTTAAGAGACACCCACCCCCAAAGGCCTTTGCAGGAAGCAGAGTTACTTTCTCTGCACGAAAGCCAGAGCAGGGAGATAAATGCACCTGATAACCCATTCTCTGCCCTGCAACACCTTCAATTGCTTCTCTGCTCGCTGCTTCTCTAGCCCAACTAAAGTCCAGTCTCCCAGCTGATGATAATTCTGTGGTTTAACAGCTTTGTGCAGCATGTTTGACTGCAGCTCCTGCAGGTGCAAGGCGAGGGATGGCCAGAGGTAAAACCTCCCACACCCAGGGCTGGCACCTGATCTCCCTCGGAATTTTGTCTAATTGGCAGGGGAGGGCTGGAACTCACAACTGCTGCAAAGTCAAGAGAAATCAAAGGTAAAAGCAAAAGGATGAGTTCTCAGATACATTCTGCAAAGAAAAGGAGGAAACTTGATCCCCCAGACACACAACTCCAGGAACTGATCCTGTACTCTGCCAAACTCTGAGCACACCCTGGGCTGTGCCCGTCCCTCAGGTTGCTTTGGATGGGGCAGGAATCTTTTAAGAAGTGCTTTTCCAAAGGTTATCGTTCCCCTTTTGAGGCAAACGAAACACACAGCTCCTCAAAACACTACAAACCACCTGCAAACAGCCTGATCCTCAGTATCCACGGAGTTGGTGCACACAGGGGGAGGGAGGATGGAAGGGGATGCTCTGAAACAAAGAGTTAATTGAACTCCCAGTGAGGGCTGCATGGCTCTCATGTGATAGATTCTTAAAGGAGCCCAATTTTCAGAAATTGCCAGGGCTCCAATCTGTGAAAACGTGGCCTTTCACAGATCTCCAATTCAGCTTGCCACATCCAGAGCTCCTTTTGGGAAAAAAAAAAAAAAAAGTCTTGCCATAAAAGCCCCACGATCTGGGAGCAAAAATTAGCAGCCTTCATGGGACAGCAATCCCTTTGTCTCTGCTCCCCTAACTGCGCTCTCCGGGAAGAGCTGAGCACCATCTACCTTTTGTTATTTTTCCAGGTAGTAAAGAGAAGAGTAGAATCTAATCAGGAACAAAAATGGGTAAAAAAACACACCCACAAAAGCTAAATCTTCACACCTCGCCCAAAAGCGGCCCCTATAATTGAACAACGTTTCTCCCTCTGAAGAAGATAACACCTATCTTAGAAAAAAAAAGATAAATAAATGCCTCGAGGGTGCCAGAGAGGCCAGAACCTCCAGGAGAAGGTGGCAGGACATGCTCTGAGCCGGTGTCACACCCAGCAAAGCCCCGGGGGCTGGGGTGGGACGTGGCAGCACCCGAGGCTCGTGGAGCTCTGCTGGAAGAGGATTATTTCGGAGGCAGAGGACCTGAGCTGTTGATCAGAGCATTCCTGACTCCCCTCAAACACCTTAATTCAGCACCACCCCCTTTCTCCAAGCCAACAAACAGAACTCGGTCTCCCCAAATTCCAAAACTAAGCAGTTCCTCCAGGCTGTAGGAGCACAGGCAATGGTGCAGGGCAAGGCTGAGCAATTCGGCGATGGATCCATAAAAACAACATCCAAAAGAGTAAAATCAGCCAGGCCAGGGATTCCCTGAACTGCCAGAGCTGAGCAGGTGCAGCAGCTTGAAAAATCCACTCTGCAGAACACCCAGCTCCTTGTGTTGCTGTTCCAGTCACCAGCACCTTCTGTGGGGCCATTCGAGAGCAGGGACAGAGCTCCTCAGCAAAGCTCAAAACACAGATTTGTTCAGGGGAAAAGACAAATATATATATATACACACATATAGTCTGTTTTAGGTACTTTTGGAAATTCTATTGGCATAATATATGTATTTTTCTGGGTAATACATGTAGATAGACTGTGTGGATATATATAATATGTGTATACATAACAATCTATGTGCATGTACATAGAATAAATATTAATTTACATGTGTGTATATTTATTTATTTTTAATTAATATTTACTTATTTTAAAATTAATATTTATTTATTTTTAAATTAATATTTATTTCTATTTCTCCCACTGCAGGGCTGGAAGGTGGCTCTGGAGCAGGTGAAACAAAAGGGAAGATGCTCGTCCTGTACCGCCTGGGGCTGTCACTCTGCACGGTGACGCCTGGCTGGGTGGCCTGGCTGGCTGTCCCCAGGCTGGCTGTCCCTTGCTGTCCCCAGGCTGGTGTCCTGGGCAGGCTAACAGTGCCCCCTGCAGCCCTGCCAGCCCTTCCACTGCCAAAGGATTGTTTGCCATCCCTAACAAAAGGCAAACTCAGAGAGGTTCCCAAACGCAGCCCAAAAGAGCCACAGCCCCGGAGCAGAGGCAGCTGGCTTAAAGGCACAAAGCAGTGCAGGAGGGTGAGCGTGGGGCCTCTGCTGTGCCTGGTTTGGGCTGCTCCAGAGGAAAGCAGGGATGGCAGGAGTGAAAGGAATGTGTCCCCCCACGCTGCTGGTTTTGTTTGGAGGATAAACCCCCCGTTTCTGCATGCCCCAGGTGGATGAGAGGGATGCTCCGAGAGCGCTGGCACCAGCTGGAAGCTGCACATCCCCTGCAGTGTTCATCAGATGCTCCTCTGCCCCTCCTCTCCACAGCTCCGAGGTGCCAGACAAGACAGGAGGGAAAAAACCCACACCAAAACCCCCCACAGTCGCTGTGCTTGTGATGTACAAAACCTCCCAGCGCCTTGAACTTCACCTTAGGCCCGGCTCTGCCGGCTCGAGCTTTACGAGGGCCATGTCTGCAGTTCAGAGTGCTGGGATTTAAATCAGCACAGCTCCACGTGCTCAGGAAACTCAGCGTGGGGACTGCAAGCCCAGGGGTTCTGCCTGAATCCCTCAGGGCAGAACTGAAGCAAAAGCATCCAAGCTGCACAGCACAAGAAAAACCTTTTGCTCTTCCAGAGGCATCTTTTTGTTGTGACCCTCATCACACCCCTGCCCACAGGCCAAGGCGTGGTTTGCTTTGAGTGAAATCCCCAGAATTCAGCCCAAATGAGTGTTGAACACAGAGATTCCCTCAGAGCCTGCAAGGGAACAGCCTCCAGGCACACAGGAACCCCATCTCTACACAAACAAAGCAGGTGGAATTCCATGAAACGGGAAAACACAACCAAATCACTGCCAGGGGCTTTCACCTGCATGGTTTGGGCAGGTTTCAAAGGGTTAAGCAATGCCTCAAGTTTCCCCTTTGGAGCGAAATGCCCCAGCTGGGACAAAAGCACCCAACTTGTGCTAGGACAGGCCCACAGGGGCCACACCCAGCACAGCACCCTGGGGGTGGGAGCTGGAAAAATCCCTCCTGCAAGCCAACAGCAGAGCAGGGAGCACGGCCAGGGGCAGTGGGCAGAATGTCCTTGTCCTGGGAGCAGCAAGGATGGTGTTCCCTTCACAGAGTTCCACTCTTCAGGATGGAACAGTCCCAGCACAAAAGGCTGAGGACTCACAGAACACAGAGGTGATCCCCAAATCCCTGCCCACGGCTCAGCTCTATCCCAGGCACATCTCAAGGTGTTTCTTGTCAGGGAGGGCACTACAGGCACCAAAGCCCAGACAGGGATGGGCTAACAGCCCTCTGAACGTGGCAGGCACCAGGAAGGGAGCGTCCACGCAGGGCAAAGCAACGTGGAGATGCTCCCTCCGGACCACCGAGCATCAGGAATGCTGCTGCCCCCCTTCCAGGAGGGACACACATCCAAGGCTAAATCATTCACTCTACAGAGATGCCCAAGCTGCAGCCATGGGCCAGAATTTCCATGCTGGTGTAACTTCCCAGGACATTTGTCCTCACACTCAGTAAAACCCTCGTTTGCTTCCACAAAGACAACAAAATTCACAATATTTACAGCCTGAGAAAGACCCCGCATGAAAATCACACCAGCTCCACCCCAGAGCAACCCACAGACCCAACCAGGCTCTTTCCTACCTGAAGAGCTCCCTGATTTCCCTGACAGTGGCCTGGAAAGGGATGTTCCGGACCAGGATCTTGGAAGTTTTCTGCTTCTTGGCAGTCTGCTTCTTTCGGGCTGGTTTCACAGCAGGCCTGGAAGCCGACAGGAAGGGCAGGTAAAGACCACGGAGCAGCAGGGTCCCTTTGAACTGTGGCTCCCTCAGGATTTGGACGTGGAGAAATGAGGCACCAGTCACACTGGCATCCTTGGCTGTGACAGTGGAAGTGCCACACAGGACACCAAGAAGGACCAAATTCCACTGATTTAAGTCCTACATCTGAAAATGAAGCAGTCCACTTGGCTCCAACTGAGGTCCTGCTCTTACACTTGCCACTAACTCATGTTTTGTCACCAAATGTTGCCCTCTATTGTCAGGAGAATGCACTAATGAGTATCTTTCTAAAAAAATTAGCTTAATGCAAGCTAATTTTGATTCTTTTTCTTCCCGGGGTATAAAACATCAAATGAAGTTTTCTAGCTGAGTATTAATTTTTTTTTTTTTACCTCTGGAATTGTGTTGCATTTGGACAAGGTCAGAATTTACCTAACCACAAAAGGCAGCAGCTTATTCCATAAAGCAAAGCACTTCCCATTGTGGGCTGGATACCTGCTGAAGGGGTTTTCCAAATCAGAGTGAATAAAAATGGTTCACGAAAGAATTGAAGTACAAAGTGCAGACACAGGGAGCTGTCAGACTGCTTGTGGGGCCCAGGAACCAGGTTTTCAAACAAGTTTGGGCATTCGACAGGTATCACCTCCAGCAGGGTTTCCAAAGTGTCCAAAGGACAGTGCTCAGGTGCCAACATTCAAATACCTGCACTAATTTGCAACTCTGCAGTTACAATGTTCTGTGCTGAGTAAGAACTAGCAAGGAATCCCTAAAAACCAAGGGTAATTCCCAGTAAATTCACCCACAAGTTACCATCTCCTCTGCACCTGACTGCCCAGGCAAAAGGAGCTAAACCCAAACTTCTTTATCAAGCAAGAAACCTGGTTTTGCCTGGATCTGATCAGAATATTATTCTTACGCTCCTGTTCTCTCAGATGAACAGGTGAAAGACTTCATTACCCAGAGAAGATTTGTCTCCAAGAACTTTTAAAACCCCCTGGAACTCGGCAGTGCTGCCTGAAGTGTCACCAAAGCAGAGGCTCTTTCCTTGAGCAGGGAAGAAAACTCTGCCTGGTTCTCACTCTGGGCTCATTTTTGGGGCCCCACTCCAGCTCATTCCTCATTTCTTTTCTCCTTTCAAGCAGAAGTGAGACAAGCACAGCACAGGCTGATGTGTTCAGCAGCTGGAGCACCCCTGGGCACATCCCTCAGGATGAAGATCACGGGGAAGAAGCCCCCAGGGGTTACTGCAGCCGAGGTTGCAGAGGTGAGGGGGCAGCCTTACCTGACAGCTCTCTCTGAGAGCTTCACCTCCAGCTTGTGGCCATCCACAGTGCAGCCCTGGGAGTTCAAACAAGAAACAGGAAAAAAGACAATTAATAGAAATAAATATAGAGGAGAATGAGAAGTCAAAGCAGCACTGAATAAACGTTAATCAGCATTTGTTCTGTGAGGAGGGATCGGGGTCTCTGCTCCCCGCAAGGGGCACCTGGCAGGAAACCTCATTAAAATCCCATTTCCTGGGATTTCCACATTGGATCAGCACTAGGAAACACTCTTCCATGCTCTTATCCTTTCAGAAATCCTCCTCCCTCATAAACCTGGCCTATTTTAGAGGCTTCTCCAGCTGCCCAGCACAGCTCACTCACTGACATCCCCAGCTACACCTTGACCTGCCAGGTTCATCCCCACCCCTGGAAAGAGCTCTGGAAAGGGCTGGCGAGGCCCACGCTCACCTGGAGCCGGCGCAGGGCTTTCTGGGCACTCTCTGGCTTCTTGTACTCCACAAACCCGAAGCCCATGGACAGCAAAGTGCCTGTCAGAAGAGCAAGGGACTTGTTAAGAAAGCAGTGATGATGCAAGATATAAAAACAACCCAGGAGCAAGCGCTCATTGCCAAAATCGGGGGGACAAAAGCTGAATGTGCCATGAAAGGGGCTGGCCTGGCCACGGCTGGCATTGGAAGCTCCTCAGGAGCAGCCCTGGCTGAGGTTTGTGAGCAAGGCACTGCTCTGGACCAGCTGGTTTTGGTGCTGATGTGAAGAGGGGACAAGAGACGCTGCACACAAACCAGATTTTCTGCTTTGCGTCATCTCAGTGCCACTTCCTTAAATAAAACACCGAGTCCTGCAAAGCAGCTGCTGCCCAGGGACAGGGGAAGCGATCCCGTTGTGGACACAAACATTCCTGGAGCTGCAGTGGGCAGCTGCCACTTCCACAGCCCAGGAGAGACCTCTCTTCCCCTCCCTGCACAGGGGAGGTCTGCAGCACCTGCGGTCACACCGCGCCCCCGAGGAGCCCTGACTGCCACAGGATTCATCCCCAGGGGAGGAAACAACAGCCCTCAGGACCGTGTCCCACCTCAGAACCGTGTCCCACCTCAGAACCGCGCTGCTGGCAGAGCGCAGAGGTGACCCCAGAGCCAGAAGTGCCCCTTCAGTACGGGACCAGCCCTCCCTCGCTGCTGCTGCCTGCTCACGCCAACCAGCAGAACTGAAGAATCCACTTTATTTCTTCATCTCTCAGCGGATCTGAGTTTAAGTATCCCGTGAAAGAGGATGGGGAAAATCGAATTCGAGGGGAAATGCCACAAAGCTGTGGAGCTCCCAGAGAGAAGCCCCAGCCCCTCCAGCCAGCGCTTGCCTGGATCCGGCTCCTCGGGAAGCGAGAGCGGCCAACGCAGCAGGCACAGCCACTCCTCCCCGCAGCCTGGGGGGCTCAGGGCTGCCAGGGAGAAGGCAAACCAAGCCCACGCAGCTCAGCTCGCAGCCAGGCACCCTCGAGGACCCGGCTGTTCCGGGATTAAACCCTGTGTTACCATGGCAGGGCGCCAGCTCCCGTCAGCCTGCACCCTGCTCTCTGCTGGGATCCTGCAGGAGCCTGGCTTCTCCATCTCAACATCCCCATCTCCACAAACCCCACAGCTGAGCTTAACCTCCTAGACCGAACCCCGGGGTAAGGTTTGGTTTGCAGCCATTTCTGCAGGAACACTTGTGGGAGCACTGAGGATTTTGCCAGCGGGAACACAAATGCTCAGCCAGATTAATGCTGCAGCAATGCCACACCTGAGCCCCCAGCAACCAGCCCACGGAAGGAACTGAACAGCAGCATCTAGAGTACCTGCTTTGTCTTTCTTCTTGGATATTGTGCAGCTCTTCAGGGCTCCCACTCTGGAAAATGTCTGCAAGGAATTTGGACACATGATTCAGCTCCCTTTGTCACAGGCTTGCAGCTCAACTGCCAGCGTGGCCCTCTTCCCCAGCACGCCCCTGACAGGCAGTGCAGCTGAGCCTTTCTCAGGAACTTATTTCAGTGCAAACACACACACACAGTTTCAGAGGTACCACGACAGGCGTTCCCAGGAACCCCCCACCATTCCTCAGGAACAGCGCAGAGATCTGAGACAGCTCCGCAGGAACGCTCTGGATCACGGGATGCCCTCAGCCAGGCAGAGGCCTTGAGGGTGGGTGAGGCCTGTGATGTCCCTACAACACAGCTCTTCCCAAAAATGGGGGGCTAGAGGGGAGCCAACTGTTTATTTGACTCCCTTGTAAAGCCAGAAAAAGAAGAGGGGACAAGTCCCAGCCCTCCTCTGGACACTTATTTGTCCACAGCCAGACCAGAGTCTCTCCAGAGTCCCACAGGTCCAGGATTCTTGGGCCGTGGGAGGTGGATTTTTCCACAGCCACGAGATGTGCCGGAGATGGGAAATCCCAGCTGCTTTTCCTTATTTTGGTGTTAACATCCCACAGGAGGCCAGGCCTGCCACGCTCTGTCCCCAGGGCTTTGCTGAGGTGAAGCAGCACGAGGCAGCTCAGCGTCAGCACAAGCTGAGGAGAGAAGCACGTTCAGACACCACCATTTAGGGAGCCCCTGCCTCGCACACGAGGCGGCGGCAGAGCTGCGGCACGGCCCGTCCCAAGGAGGAGCACCACAGCAAACACGGGAAACCAGGAATGTTAGAAGATTTCCTACTGCCTCCACCTGTCTCTAGGTGGAATTAAACCCCACCACAACAGTTCCAGCTGCGTTTGTCCTAAGCGGCACCTGGAGTGATGTTCCCAGTCCCAGTACACCCAGTGCTCTCTCATCGCCTGGAGTGACGTTCCCAGCCCCAGTACCCCCAGTGCTCTCTCATCACCTGGAGTGATGTTCCCAGTCCCAGTACACCCAGTGCTCTCTCATCGCCTGGAGTGACGTTCCCAGCCCCAGTACCCCCAGTGCTCTCTCATCACCTGGAGTGATGTTCCCAGTCCCAGTACACCCAGTGCTCTCTCATCGCCTGGAGTGACGTTCCCAGCCCCAGTACCCCCAGTGCTCTCTCATCACCTGGAGTGATGTTCCCAGTCCCAGTACACCCAGTGCTCTCTCATCGCCTGGAGTGACGTTCCCAGCCCCAGTACCCCCAGTGCTCTCTCATCACCTGGAGTGATGTTCCCAGTCCCAGTACACCCAGTGCTCTCTCATCGCCTGGAGTGACGTTCCCAGCCCCAGTACCCCCAGTGCTCTCTCATCACCTGGAGTGATGTTCCCAGTCCCAGTACACCCAGTGCTCTCTCATCGCCTGGAGTGACGTTCCCAGCCCCAGTACCCCCAGTGCTCTCTCATCACCTGGAGTGATGTTCCCAGTCCCAGTACACCCAGTGCTCTCTCATCGCCTGGAGTGACGTTCCCAGCCCCAGTACCCCCAGTGCTCTCTCATCACCTGGAGTGATGTTCCCAGTCCCAGTACACCCAGTGCTCTCTCATCGCCTGGAGTGACGTTCCCAGCCCCAGTACCCCCAGTGCTCTCTCATCACCTGGAGTGATGTTCCCAGTCCCAGTACACCCAGTGCTCTCTCATCTCCCACCAGGTCACGCTGGCTGCAGCTGAACTCCTTTAAGCACCCTGCCCTTACTGCTCACCTCCTTCAGGGTGTCTTCTGTGGTGGCAAAGTTCAGGTTTTTGATGAACAAGGTACACCCAGGAATATTGTCTTCCTCCTCCTCCTCCTCTTCTTCCTCCTCCTCCTCTTCCCGCGCTGCTGCTTCCTTTGAGTCTTTTACAGCTTCACCTGAAACAAGAACAACCCCAACTTTGTAAGCTGTAACAAAACCAAACTTTGGGGGAGCTGCCCACACAAATTCTGGGGGAGCCCCTGGGATGGGGAGAAGGGTGGTGCCTTTAGGGAGGGAAGATCAGTCCTCACAGGGAGAAGTCACCCAGACAAAACATATCCTGGGGCTTGGCACAACAGCAGAGAAACACAGACAGAGACCCCCAGCAAGGCAGCCAAAGCTCTTACCTGGTCCCAGCCCTGCTTCCCCCTCCTTTTCAGCTTTTTCCTTCTGAGGGGCTGGGCTGAGGAAAACACCCATGGGAGCCCACTCCAGATACAGTGGCACGGAATGAAACTGTGGAGAGAAGATGGGAGAGAAATGAGGAGTGAAGGGCAAGGCCTGAAGGAAAAACTCTGCTCTCAGCATCATTTTCACCTCGCTCTGGAATGGAAAACAGCAGTGGAGAGGCTGAGTGACCTTTTCAGCTGCCTGAACTCTGTCAAAAAGGGATCCAGCCTTACAGGACCACAGCCTGAACTCTCTGTCACAAAAGGATCCAGCCTTACAGGACCACAGCCTGAACTCTGTCACAAAAGGATCCGGCCTTACAGGACCACAGCCTGAACTCTCGGGCACAAAAGGATCCAGCCTTACAGGACCACAGCCTGAACTCTCTGGCACAAAAGGATCCAGCCTTACAGGACCACAGCCTGAACTCTGGCACAAAAGGATCTGGCCTTACAGGACACCACAGCCTGCCATGGGTCACTCCTGGATGGCAAAAAGGAAAAATAACCCTCCAGCTGTGCCACAGCCCCCTTCTCCAGCCTCCTCTGCAGGCTGAGCCCTGCTCTGCTGCACCAGGATCTCCCTAAATCCAAAGGACAGGGGTCGGAACGTGAGTGGCTCTGGGATAACGCTTCCCCCGCTCCCTGTGCCCCTCACGCTCAGAGCAGCCCCTCCGCAGCTTCCCAACTTGCCTCCCCAGGCAGTGCCCCCACCTTGGAGTAGGCCAGCCTGGTGAAGGCTTGCTTGGCCTCCGTTGGCTCCAGGAACTCCACGATGGCCGTGATGCCTCCCTCGGGCAGCAGCACCCGGCCCAGCCCGCCGTGCCGGCCAAAGACCTGCTCCAGCTCCGCGGCGCTCGTGCCGGCCGGGAGGTTCTTGGCCAGGATCACCGTCTTGCTGCGCTCTCCAGCGGCCTGACACAGCCAGCAGGGAAAGAAAGGCAACGTGGGATGTCAAAGAGCAAATCCAGCAATTTTCTAACGGGAGACTCCAGACCCAACACGCTGTGCTCTCCCTCTGCTGTCCCTCTCCGGGACCCAAAAGGAGCAACAGCCCTTCAGAAACACTCCCTGTCAGATCCACATCCCAGCTCCACAAATGCTCAGGGATGGAGGTTTCAGCTGCAGACCCACCCTGGCATGGACACAGGGCTCCTTCCCTGCCTCCAGCAAGCTGACCAGCATCCTAAAGCCATCAGGTTATGGACTTCACCCCTCCCAAGGGCAGGTGCATTTTCAAATGGATACAACGTGTCCTAACCCATCAGGGAGGGTTCCATCCTGCACCATGCCGAGGATTTCATTACCAATTCCCAAGAGAGCTGAGAACACCAGGACTAGAAGAGGCAGATCCCCACTGGTGCCTCTAGCTGGGCCTCTCACCTGGCTGAAGGAATCCAGGCTGACTCCGTTTTCCACGAGGAAGCGGCGGATTTCCTGGACCAGCTCCGTTTCTCCCAGAGCCACTCTCACTGCCACGCTGTCTTTGCTCTCCTGTGGGCAAGAATTCAGTCACCTGCTGCTCCCAGAAGCATATGCAAAGGGAATGTGGCAGGCAGCTTGAGGGTAAAACGCTCCAGCTCCTCTGGAGCTGCTGGAAGCTGTGCTGTTGGAACCCAAACACATCCCAAAGCAAAACAAGATTTCCAGGAAGGATCTGAGCTTTAGGGTGTAAATCCCCGCTGGTAATTAAATAGGAACACAAAATTCAGGCACAGGAAAGCAGAGGGGGAAGGAGGGCTGGGGACCAGGGGTCAGTAGGCTCAGACCCCCCAGAGGTGCCGCAGCCCCACAGCCTGTGTGGTGCTCGTGGATGCCCCGAAGCTTCGGCTGCACGAGACCAGGAAGGCCCTGGCCACAAAGAAACAGGCAGGGGAGTGACATCCCACCCCAGCTGGTCCCTCACAGCCCAACTCACAGCATCCAGCACTTGGCTTTTGGGAGCGTTGTACCTCTGAGCCATGGCATCAGCCACGGCGTTGGGGCCCACGAACAGCGCGTTCCAGTTGTGGGAGCTGCCAAGAGAAAACCCAGCCCGGTCAGTCCTGTGGCCCCTTCTGCTGCTGGGGCCTCTCTGGGCAACAGTCCTGGGAAAAAGCAGCTCTGAGCACCACCACGAGCAGGCGGGATGAAGAGACAGGGAGAGGAGGGTGGAACATCCTTAGGGAAGGGACAGGATGAGGGAGAAGTGACTGGAGAGCAAAGAGAAAGCAGCGCAGGCAGCTGAGCTCTGCTGCCCCAGACCTGGCTGGTCACAGCTCTGCAGCTGCAGTTCAGGTGCTGGCTCAGAGGAACACAGCTCTCCCAGAGGTTTCCTAAACCCACAAACCCCATGCAAGCAGGGCTGCACCCTTTTCCCTTCAAGACAGAAAGTATCAGCCACTTCTTTCAAACGGATTTGTCACACAGCAAGAAAAAGCTGCTACAAGCTTTAGAGATACAGGTGGCCAAGCAGAGGAGAGAGGCCCAGCTGATCTGGAACTGTCCCCTGAAGAATTACAGAATCAGACTAACTTTCATTAGAGAAATAACTCCTACACAAAGCCATTCAAGCCCCTGTTGCTCTCAGTTTCTGCTGCTCACTGAACTACTGCAGCTCCTTGAACAGAGGAGCCAGGGAGGTAAGAGCTAAAGGAAACAGAGCTACACAGCAAATCCTTTACCAGCTTTGGGAGTTTGAATCCTTTATCAACTTTTCTACAGCCCCTGTGAAGACCCCACATGCATTCCTGCCACCTCCTGGGAATCTGGCAGCTTGTGCTGTACCTGGCACTGCTGGCTTTGTCCTTGGCCTCCTTGCGCTTTTTGTAGGAGGAAGAATCCTCTGCATTTCCATCTTCCACTTTCTCCTTTCTGATCGTGGAGGGTAAGAGATGCATCATTCTGCCCTGCAAGACAGGAAGGAGAGGTCCAGCAGCTCTGGAATCATCCACAGACGCCCACGAACCAAGTGGAGGGGAGGAAATTTCCTGGCACCTTTCCTAGTCAGAGAGTCTTGGTGGAAGGAGGGAATTTTCCTTCCCAAAGGAGACACAACTGCAAGTCCAAGTGGCCACACAGTGTGAGAGACTCAGAGCTCCTTCCCCACCTCCACCAGGATTTTGGTGGCTGCAGAGCTGTTCAAACCAAGCTACTCTACCAAAACACCTGCAGGACAGACTGAACCTTTTTACCACAGCCCAGAAATGAACTCTCAGCCACATTCCCAGCAAACGTCCCCAGCAGCTGCAGCCCAAGGTCAGGAAAAGCATCAGCTGCTGTACCTGGAACACCTGCCCATCCAGCTCTGCCAGGGCCTTCACGGCATGCTCGGGGATCATGTAGGTGATGAAGGCAAATCCTTTGGGCTTCTTGGTCAGTTTGTCTATGGGGAAGTGGATCTCCGAGAGGGGTCCTGCAGGAGGCAAGGCCTGGTGGTCACAGGTGTCCCTGCCCAGCCCTGAGCTGGCATCCCCCAGACACACCCGGGGCTGAGGGGAGCCAGGGAGGGCACAGCAGCTCTGGATGAGTGCTGAGCCACCAGCCTGGGCCAGGAGCTGCAGAGGGACAAGGTGGGCCCAGCACAAGCACCCCAAGTCCAGGTGTGGCAGCTCGTGGGCTCTGACAGGTGACACAGACCAGGCAGGCTCTGAGCTTTACCTTCAGTCAGGGACAAAGCTCCCAGCCTCACCTCTCTGGCCCAGGATGCCAAGACAACCTTAACTGTGTTTAATTTGGAGGTGGAAGAGGGAAACACTTCCAACTTCCACCTGACATTCCAAACCTGGGGTGTATCTCAAGGACTCACCTCTGACCTGCAGAAGCCTCCTGCCAAGCAGGCTCACATTATCACAGCAGGCAGTGAGGAGGATGGGAGCTGGCCATGCCCAGGAGATGTGGGACACGGAGCTGTCCCTTCCCACCCAGCAGGAAAACCTCTGCACAAAGGAAAGATGCTGCCCTGCAAGTTCCAGCCCCATGGCCAGCACTCACCATACTTTGAAAAGATCTTCTCCAAGTCCTCCTCAGTGCTGGTGAAAGGCAGATTCCTGACAAAGAGTCTCCCTGATTCAGCCAAGTCCTCTTCTTCCTCATCGTCCCTCAGCCTCCTCTGCCAGGGCTGGTTATCAGGTCTGGCTGGGACAGTTTCTTTTGAGGTGTTCCTGCACCGGGAGACCTCCACACAGCGCCCACCTAACCCCAAACACACACAGAGGGACGTTGGACGCTCCCCAGGGCCACGGGCAACCACCACCAGTGTGCCACGAGCCCAGGCTGGGAGCAGTGACACCACTACAGCCCCACAGGCTCTGGGCAGGACTCGAAAGGAAAGGGGAGGTGGGGGCTGCAGGAGTCCATCCTCAGGAAAGTCAGGGAGCCAACAACAGCCCCCTTTCCCTTCAGGGAGCCCAGCCCCGTCCAGGCAGCCGTTCCCACCCTGCACACAACACTTGCAAACAGGGTTTCAGAAGCTGCTCCAAGGGTCAGGCCGGGCCCAGGGCTCCAGCACAGCCCTGCAGCACTGTCTGTACACAGCTGGACTGGCACAGGAGGATTTTCATAGCAACCAGAACCGCCCCGAGCACACCTCAGGGCACGAGCAGCTCGGATCGGAGCAGCGCTCCCGTCACAGCCCCTGGCTCATCCCTGGGGGTGAGCCCAGAACAGCCCCCCCGCCTGCCTGGGAAAAACTCCAGCCACAGGAGCTCCTCGTGCAGGGAACACTCGAGCAGCTGAGCTCCCACAGCCGGAACGAGGAGGAACAAACAGCCCTTACCCAGGAATTCTTTTTTCCGCTTCAAGGCCCTTTGCATTTCTGCTTCACTCTTCAAGTCAACAAAGATGTAACCTTGGAGGGAGGGAAGGTTCAGCTGAGCATCATGTGGGGAACACTAATTGGGTAATTAAGGGTGAATTGGGCTTGCTTGAGTACAGATTCCTATAGATAAAGCATTCAGCTCCCATGAAAAGTTTCAATCCAGCCTGGAAATGGCCACGCCAGACTGGAAGGCTGCCTTTTCAAAGCTTATTCTCTACGCACAAATCAAAAACAGCCTGACTTAGCAGCTGGGGGAGGCTGTCACAGGTGCCTCCCAGAGCAAATAAAAGCTGCATCCGCTGTTGGACTGTTAAAGGGAAAGAGCACAGCAAAGCCCCAAGGACCTGCTGCACACCCAGCCCGGCCAGAGGCTGCCCTGCAGCCCCCACACAAACCAGCACAGTGCTGGGCTGCCACGGCTGTCCCAGAGGAACAGCCTCTTCCTTGGCACGCCTTGGGGCGTTCAGAAAAGTCCTGGATGCAGATCAGTTAAAAAAAAGGCTCCTGCTACTACTCCTAAGGGAGCACAGCCAACATTACTCTGCCCAGGGCATCCGGTGGGCAGCAAGTAGGGCAGGAGAGCTGCAAAGTCACAGAAAGGTCTGGGAGAATCAGGCCAGGAGCCAGGGATTTGGAACTGCAGACTAAAGAGCAGAGGGGTGATCGAGAGGTCCCCAAACTCCCAGGTCCAACCCCCCTTCCACACACAGCTCTTACCTGAATTCTTTCCCCGGGTCTTTTTCCCCATCCTGATTGCCACTGGCTTCAGAGGGAAGAAGAATTCCCGAATTTTTTGCTGCAGGAAGAATTAGAATTGGTTGAGTAAGTTCTCAGACACAGGAAGCAGCAAGCTGCAGACTTAGGTTTGTGTTCATATATAAAACACCCCGTGCAACAAACAGATCTCTGCACAAGGCCAGTCCAAAAGTCCCCCTCACCACCCACACAACCCTCAAAACAGTGAGAAGTGCAAAGTTTCTGCAAAAATCTTGCAGAGTTACACTCTGAGACCCCCCCGGGCCTCCCTCCCCAGCTGGGAAGCCCAACTTGCCTCGGTGATGTTCGAGGGGGCCCCACGCAGTCTCACTGTGAAGGGAGTGCTGGCTGCCCCTGAGCTGCCCTGGCTCTGCACAGAGGAGGGGAAACAAAGGGGGAAGAAGCTGAGTGAAAGCACCAAAATCACAGCACAACCAACAAACAGGAGGCTGAAGAGTGGGAGAACATCAGCAGACTCCCCCAGCTGCAGCAGCCTGGGGCAGGAGGTGCCAGCTGAAGGTGTGCTGTCACAATAAACTGAGTCCTGCTGCTTCCAGGACAGCAGTTCATGGAAAAAAAGCCTCTGGAAAGGGCACTCGCAGCACTTATCTGGAAGCCCCTTCTCTGGGAATTTAGGAAGCCCTGAGAAGATTCAGCAAAATTTTTAAATGGGTCACACCAAGAACGCCAGGAAAGGGCCCTGCAGCCTCCCCAGGCCCTCAGCCCGCCCCTGCAGGGACTGACAGACACCTGCTGCCCATAAAGCTGCTGCTTCAGGAAGACAGCAGTCTAATTCAGCTGTACCTCCAGCGTGGATCCTTTTTTCTTCTTCCCCACCGGTGTTTCTTGCTCTGTTTGTTGGGCCTTTGGCTTCCCCCTTTTCTCTGGGCAGGTTTCTGCAATGCCCGAATCCTCCTCAGTCTCACTTTCCTCTTCCTCTTCATCCTCCCCCTCCTCCTCCTCACTCTCTGTTTCTTCCTCTGCACTGGATGAGGAGGAAGAATCCTTCACCACTTTAGATTTCAGATAATCCATATCTGAGAGCTCTTTGCTGGTAGCTGCCTTCTTCCCTCCTTTCTTTCCTGACACAGAGGAGAGATCAGAGAATGTTTTTTCACACAGAGGCTGCTGCTCTCCCCCCAGGCCAGGAAAAAGCTGAGAACTGACACAATCATGACCATCACCTCCCCCTCCTCTTCATTTTCCACAGGAAAGGCTTGAGGACAGCAGAGCAATTTCATCTCAGCACTTCCAGACTGACAGTCTGGATTTCAAAGCAACAGCTCATGTACAAAACACATCAGAAAGGGGTTTGAGGTACTCCAGGACTAAGTATTTTGTCACAATTTTAACTAAATACCCCCAGCAGGCCTCAGAGAAGGGTTGCAAGTGTTTAGTTTGGACACAATCACAGCTACACATGAGCTACCGAGGGGGAGGTGGGAAAACACCGCTCCACCAGAGCAGCCCCAGGAAATCCCTCACAGGGAGGGAGGAAAGCTCCAAAGCCACGCCCAGCCCTGCTGCAGGGACACGGGGTTCTGCAAGGCACACACCAGCCTGCAGCCCACCCCCGAGCCTTCAGCATTAACCCACTACTCCAGTTGTCCTCTCAGGAGCCAAGATGCTGAGCCCTGTCCCTTCCCACCAGCCCTGCCAGGCCCCAAGGACACCCCCTTTCCAGAGGCACAGCAGACAATTTCCCAACCAACAGAAACCACACCCAGCCCTGGAAACCCTGGAGAGGGAGTGGCTGCAGGTAGGAAAGCACCTAAAGGAAAGCTGCAGGTGTTTGTCCCGTTACCCTTCCCTAAGGACACAGGGAAGGCACAAATGCCACCCCGGAATATCAGGCTTCCCACATTTCCCCGAGTGTGGGTAGCAGCCGTGAGCCCCAGCACACAGAGGGGAGGCCCCACCCTCCAGGTGGCACTGAGCCCAACCCTGTCACTGTCACCGTCACCAAGCAAAGGTGACAGCTCCCTTGGGTACCTTTGGTTTCCTCCTCATCTGCAGAGGCTTCATCCGCAGCCTCGCTCAGCTCCTCAGACTCGTCTGAATCAAAGTTGAGGTAATCAGCTGCTGCTGACTTTCCCTTCTTGGGCTCCTCTGCCAAAGTGTCATTAGCCCAAGTGGCCACCTGGGACCGCTTCTGGTGAACCACCAGGAACTCCTGGAAGGTTTTATCTTCTTCCAGCTGTGACAAACAAAAAAAAGCAGAGAAGCTGTGAAGAGAGACTCGTGGTGAACCTGAAATCCAAGGCATCACCTCATTTCCAGCAGGGTAAACCCAACAATCCCTTAAGGGGAGCTCAATTTACACTGACAAGGTGATTAAAGTCTTCTCAGGGTGTCTCGTTCCTACTCTTTCTTACAACTGGTGTTTAGAAAGTACTTGAAAGAGGAAAATAAACAATAAAAACCAGAAAAGCACAGATGAGATAAATGTGACAGAACTCACCCACGGGTAAAGCCCAGAACTGCTGAAACAGAGCTGAGCTGGGTGCAGGGGGTGCTCCCACCAGAGGGGAGGGCCATTAAAAACCTGCACCCCAGTGCTGGGGTCGGTAAAGTGATGGTTCACACAGGAACTGGGCTGTCCCAGCCGGAATTACCGGCACGGGAAGGAGGACAGAAAGGATTCAGCAGCAACAATGCAAGGACTGCAACCCAACCTCAACTCACCTCCTTTAAGTTATCCACTGGATCCTTCTTTTTCTTCTTATCCTTGGGGAAAAAGCCCAGAAAGGTTTATTAGAAGCACAGGCAGCTCCAGGTAAACCAGCAGCACAGGGAGCAGAGATCCCAAGGCAGAAAAGAGCAGCACCAGGACTCCAGCATCGGGTGTGGCAGCTGCTCTGTCCCCTTCCCCCCACCCCAGGCCACCCCTCTGTCACTGACACGCAGCAGAGCCTGCAGGAATCAGGCAAGACTCACTTTCTTTGTGCCTGCGGGAGCTGCGCTTGCCAAAGGCTTCTCAGGCTGCTTTTCTGAGGCCGGGGCCTTCTGAGAGTGCTTGCTCCAGGCTCTGGGTTTTGTAGGGTCACCAAAAGATCTGCACAGCTCCACCTGCAACGAGTCAGGACTTTAATTAAACACATGGTCACCAGTCTGTTGTAACTGCTGGGTAACTTCACCCAGAACCTCTGTCACAACCCTGATGGGACCGAGGCCGTGTGCAGGAGCAACTTTTTACACGTGTTTATTTCAAAAGCACAGAGCTGCACATTCACCCACCGTGGCAAAGCCAGGAGGGGACAGCCACAGAACCCCTGGATGGGCTGGGCTGGAAAGGGCCCAAAGTCCCACCCCCTGCCATGGGCAGGGACACCTCCCACTGTCCCAGGCTGCTCCCAGCCCCAGCCAGCCCAGCCTTGGGCACTGCCAGGGATCCAGGGGCAGCCCCCGCTGCTCTGGGCACCCTGTGCCAGGGCCTGCCCACCCTCCCAGGGAACAATTCCTTCCCAATATCCCATTCCTAAAGAATCTCAGGGAGATATTTTTAGGGACCAGCTCACCGTGACTCTGGAAGTGTCTATGAAGCTCTTGTTGAAGTGGTTCAGGGCTGTCTGAGCTTCATCCTCAGACCTGTAGCCAATGAAGCCGAATTTGCGGAACCTGCCATCCTTGGTGTACTTCAGGCAGCAGTCAGTGAGCGTGCCAAAGGCAGCAAACAGCTTCCTGAAGCGCTCCTCCTTCATCTGGGAGAGGAGCGGGGACAGCAGGGAGGGAAATCAGCCACGGAACTGACACAGGGATGCTTTGATGACAAGTCCAAACTAAGATATTCTCCCTCGAAGGGCTTCTCAAAGCAGGAACCACGGTGTCATGGCAGCACTGATAAAAATCTCTACTTCAGCCACCAAAGCCCTTCATCTCCCCCAGGAATCCACTGCACGGGGATGGGGAGCAGGGTGGGGCCCCGCCGGGCACAGCAGCACAGAGGGCACCGGCACCCAACCCCCGACAACGAGGGGGGAACAGCCACCACA
>VZRQ01009533.1:1554-18628 GCA_013397975.1 Machaerirhynchus nigripectus | reverse complement strand
AGGGAGAGAGAGGGAGGGGGAGAAGGAGAGAAAGAAAGAGAGAAAGAGAGAAAGATTCAGGAAGAAAGAAAGGAAGAGAGGCAGAAAGGAGAAGAAAGAGAGGAAGAAAGAAAAAAGAGGGAGAGAGGGAGAAAAAGAAAGAAGGAGAGAAGGAGAAAGAAAGAAAGAAAGAAAGAAAAAGAAAAGAAAGAAAAGAAAGAAAAGAAAGAAAAGAAAGAAAAGAAAGAAAAGAAAGAAAAGAAAGAAAAGAAAGAAAAGAAAGAAAAGAAAGAAAAGAAAGAAAAGAAAGAAAAGAAAGAAAAGAAAGAAAAGAAAGAAAAGAAAGAAAAGAAAGAAAAGAAAGAAAAGAAAGAAAAGAAAGAAAAGAAAGAAAAGAAAGAAAAGAAAGAAAAGAAAGAAAAGAAAGAAAAGAAAGAAAAGAAAGAAAGAAAGAAGCAAGCTGCTGCAGAGCCTGTGTGCCCCCAGGGATGTGGGGCAGAGGGCAGGTGCAAAGGCTGCTGCAGTGTTCGGAGAGGTGCTTCCCTGGCTCTTTGTCCCCCATGGTGTCCGAAGGGGCACCAGAGGTTTCCCCCCACTTCTCCAGGTGCCAGCCCGGGCAGGCGGAGCTGTGGCCCCGAGCCAGAGCAGCTGCTGTGCGGAGGTGTCCTGCCCCGGACAGCGCTGGCACTGCCCGCCCTGCCCAGAAGGACGAGCGCAGCCCCGGGGTGCCCTTCATGCCTGTCGGATCGGGAGCGCCTCGGCCGCCGCCGGATGCTGCTGGAGGGGAACACGGAAGGTAAAAGATCCCTCTGAGCCGGGGTCACCTTGGCTGTGACAGGATGCCCACGCCAGGCAGCCCCTCTGGTGCTTGTGGGATGCTGCTGAGCAGGTCTGGGGGGTTCTGAGCGTACCCACACCCCTCCGTGGCAGTACGCACTGGAGGTGCTCGCTTCCTTGGCACCCTTGAGACCTTCAGCTGTCACCTGAACACCTTCCTTTTCTTCCAGCTATGGGAAATGAGCAGAATTCAGCCTCGGGGGGTTCCTGCTGTCACCTGGCTGAGGACCTTCTCCTGACTGAACTAACCCAGAGACACCAGCGAGGACAGGGGTGAAGGGGACGCAGCAGCCCCCACGGCCCGGCGTTGGTGTGCTGCCCCTGCTGCAGTGGGCAACACTGCTTTAGTAACAGCACCCCAGGAAATGCTGCCTGGACCCCCAGAGCCTCCCTGCGTGAGCAAATTGTCCTGGCAGTCCTGAAGGAGGTAAAAGGCTGCTTTTAATGACTCAGCTGGTGCTTGGAAAGGCAGTGCCCAGGCACTTGTCCCTACAGTGCTGCACAACGGGATGGGGCCAAGGGAGGAGGAGAAGGAGGAGAAATTGCCCTTCTGAAGGGCTTCATGCCTGGGACTCTGCCCAGCCCGGCCTGCCGGAGCCTCTGCCAGAGGGACAGGATGCTGCAGGGACGCTGTCCTTGCCTGGGGCTGTGACGGCTGCAGTGTCACTGTGGTCAGTTTGGCTTCCAAGCACACGTCCCCTCGCCTGAACCCGCTGCCTCAGCCGGGGACACGGTCTGGAAGCGTGTCCCGTGCTCCTGCTCTCTGCCCTCTTTTTACCTGCAGGTTTTTCGTGCAGATCGTGTCTTCCCAAGGCCTTGCAGCTGAACTGCAACGCTGAGCGTCAGCGATGGGGAGAGGATGAGGAAGGCCAGGAGGGATTCCCCCCATCACATTGGGCACAAACAAGCTGCTGATGCCAGCGTGACTTGCCATGGAGGAGGATTCACCAAGGACTTGGAAATCCAGAAAATCCAGGTGCTTTGTGTTACAGCAGCTGGGGAGCAGAGGTAAATCCTGTCCGTGAGCAATAATTCATCTGCCAGAACAGTTAATGGGACCACCCTTGTCCTGGAGAGCAGCCACCACCAGAGCAGGCTCAGACCTTCTCCTCTCCCTGTGAAGCAGCTGATGGTGGCTGGCAGCGCTGAAGGAGAGGATCCATGAGGTCAAATCCCTCTGGGCATCGCTCTGCCCACCCCAGCCCACGCGCCTGCCCAGCAGAGCCTCCCGTGGCTCTCCAGGGGATGGGCTGGAGCTTGGCACTGAGCACGGCCAGGACTCGAGTGGGGTTAAAGGAAAGGTCGATCCAGGCTCCCTCCTGACCCCACCTAAAGCTGGGGGAGATGTTGGCTGTGCTCTGCCACAGCTGCAGCTGGCCCAGGCCACTGCTGTCACCCACCCAGGACTCTGCTCCCTCCGGGTGACAGAGAGGGTCCGACTTCTTTTCCAAGCTGCCCCAAGCAGCATCTCCCTTCGGAGCCTGGCAGACTCCCCGCCAGCCTTCCTGGCGGGTGTGGATGGGACCCTCCATGAGGAGACCAGGGAGAGGGATTTTCCTGCTGCTGCCCCTTGCCCGCTCTCTCCTTCATCCATCACCCTTCCACCGCCTCGAGTTCCCTTTCTTTCTGTATTTTTGGGTGTGTGTGTGCAAATGGGCTCAGGGGAGGGTCCGGGCAACAGCTGCCTTTGATCAGCGCAACATGTGGGAGATGGAGCACTCCAGGAATGCCGACTCCTGATCAAAGGTGGGAACACAGTGACAGCCGGGACTCGGCAAAAACCCATCCCGGCTAATCCCTGCCGGGGAGCCGGGGGTCGGCTCGGGGACCCACCCAGGCAGAGCGCCCAGCCCACCAGAGGGATGGATCCGTGCCCCGGCAGGGTGAGGGGAGCAGGGCTGCTCCATCTGCCGCCGGGCTCTGGCCTGAGCAGGGCGTTATCCTCTCTGATGGGATCCCCATCTCTGCCGCGGCTCTCCATCATCCCTGCTCCCTCCGAACCCTGCAGCTCCTGCAGCAGCTCCCGGGACAGGGAGCTGGAGGAGGAGAGGGGCAGCGATGCCCTGAGACTTCCATCGCCTCCGAAAAGATGGATGGAAAGGTCACTGGGGAGGAAAAGGGACGACAAATCGGCCCCTCCCGACAGACCCCCGGGGTTTGGGTACGGCGGGGACACAGCTCCCTGCGCCATGCCAGGTGCGTGGGTGGCGGTGCAGCACAGCCCCGGTGCCAAGAATGTCCCGTGTCACCTTCCCCCGCGGCCGCTCTTATCTCCCGGCAGGCTTTTCCCTGATAATCCCGGTGGGAAGCCCGTCTGGAGGAGCAGGGGGACTCGGGCAAGGCGCTTGTCAAGCTCAGCCCCCCGAGCTTCACCCAGCCCTTCTCCCCCGCAGTTCCCGGCTCTGCCACCCGCATGGCTTTCACTCCAGCTCTTCCCGGCCTCAGCGAACCCGCTCCGTTCCCAGCAGGAGCAATCCCGCCCCGCGGGCCTGCTGCTTCCCGCACCCCCGTCCTGCCAGGACACCCCGTCCTCCTCCCCGCGCCTCCTGGGCCTGGCCGCGGCTCCTCTGCCATGGAAAAAAGGGAAGCCTTTAGAAAGGGCCGATAAGGGCGGCTCCCCCGGGGCAGCCCTGTCCCCGGGCGGGGTCACAGGTCGCTTCCTCGCCGCGCGGTGCCTGATAACGCGTCCGTCGTTCCGGGGGATGGAGACGGCATTTATCAGCAAGCGCTGGGAAAATAAAGACGTGGGAATGCTCCTGCAGCAGGCCGGGAATCCGGCAGGGATGAGCCTTTTTTGGGTGGATGGAGAGGTTGGGGTTTAGGAGTTGGTGGGGGTGGCACAGAGGAAGGGGGCGGGGGAAATTGGGAAGCAGGGAGCAGTGGGAACAGAGCGGCAGCTGAGGGTTGGCATCCCACATGGCTCCAGAGTGGCTGAGGGCACGGGAGAGGCTGGCTGAGCTCACGGGATCGTCTGGATTGGGAAACCTCTCCAGGATTATCAGGTCCAACCACATCCTTTAGTGCCACATTCGCCCATCTTTTAAATTCCTCCAGCTTTGGCGACTCCGCCACTGCCCTGAGCAGCCTCTGCCCGTGCTTGACAACTCTTTCCATGAAGAGATTTTCCTTAATATCCAATCTCAACCTCCTCCAGTGCGGCTTGAGGCTGTTTCCTCTGTCGCATTACCTGGGAGAGGAGACCAACCTGCAGCCGGCTCCAGCCTCTGCTCAGGGAGCTGCGGAGAGCAGGAAGCTCCTCCTGAGGCTCCTTTTCTCCAGGCTGAGCCCCCCAGGCAGCAGGCACCGAGTGGATGCGGTGCCCCTGTGCCAGACCCACAGAACAGGGGGCTGAGGAGGTGCTGCGGCTTCCCAGGGAACCTGAAGATCCCTTGGAAAGATTTCCCAGAAAAACGAGGTCCCAGGAAGTGTAAATCAGGCAGGAGGGATGGTGTGATCAGCACGGCCACGTCCCCACAGACACACTCACGTCGTGCAAGTCCCAGCCCAAGGGGTTCACCTGCCAAAATATCCCACACAAACCTCGATCCACAGCCCCCACTGCAGCCAGGTCCTGCGCCGAAGAGCTGGGAGGGAAACTGAGGCACAGGTGACACCGCCAGGGGTGCCACCACAGCCTCCCCGTGCCACACCTGGGCCATTTGTGCTCCCGCTCTAAGGACAGCCCAAGGACCCTCAGTTTTGTGGGGGTCACGGAAGCGGCCAGCGGCTTCCCGAGCTGCGAAACCAGCCCCGAGCACGGGGCTGCAGCTGCTCCAGCCCGTCCCGAGCGGGCAGAGCGGGGCTGACACCCGGCCGGGGACGGACGGGGCTCCGGAGGCAGCAGCGAGGGACGGACAGTGCGGGAGGGGAGGGGACAGCAGCGGGCACTGCTCAGGCTGCTCGGGGCGGCACAGGGTGACAGGCCACCGCCGACACCTCGGGAGGGCCACGCTCGGTGACAGCAGCGCGGGGGGACCGATGTGACGGGGACGGCTGTGACACGAGGCCACGGGGCAGCCCCCGCCCGGGACTCGCCGCCACCCCGGCTGGACTCCCTCCTCCGCCTCCCCGCACCACACGCGTCCTGAGAACTCTTCTCCCTCCCGGAGAGGCTGAGCAGGGGGAGCACTGCAACACTGGAGCACCGGCAGCACCTGCCTGCCTTGGCCGGGATCAGATCCCCTGGGATCCCTGCACGGCACAGTCATCGCTGGGAAATGCCGGGGTGGGAATGGGGGGCACCCTCTCTGCGCAGTGACCCTCCGTGGGAGCAGCACGCAGTTAAAACAGGCCGGGCCAGATGGTTCGTTAGTGATTCCAGAGCTGGGGCTGACACTTCTCTCGTTCCAGCTCCAGGGCTTCAGGGACGGGCCCGTGTCACCTGCAGGGTGATGATGAAGCCCAGTTCTGCAGAGGGACTCACCAGGCCCCCACGTGGGCAAGCAGAGCTGAATTCTCTGCAGTTTTTGGCCTGTTCCTCTCAGGTCTTTGCACTGGGAGGTGACCTTGGACTTGACCAGGACCCACACAACGACACCCTCCAGGCTGGAGAGCACAGCAGGACCCACAGAGGACTCACAGTCCTCAGCTCAGCTCCTGCCAGCACTCAGCTGAGGCCGTAACTCCCCTTGGGGAGTGCTGCACGCCCGGGCACCGCTGCAGGATGCAGGGAGGAGCAGCCATCCAGCACCTCCGTCTGCAGAGTCCCTCCGTCTGCTGCACCAACCACGCCTGCAGGGATGTTTTGGTTGGGAGGAGAGGTTTCATCCCCATTTGGGAGCTGTTATTGCCCTCTGGGCAGAGCGAACATCACTTTTCTCCCTCCCTTTCCCTCGGTCTTCAGCATCACCACCCCTAGAGCGCCCTCCCGAGCCGGCGGGGCTGCCCCCGCCGTGCTCCATCCTCCCCGGGGCTTGCAGCCTCCACAGGAGCCTCTCCCTGGACACCTCTGGCAGTTTATTATCCCTTGCTGGGCTTCCCCACTGGGAAGGGGGAATTGTAGTGTCCCTCTGTGCTGGGTGGGGCGTTGCAGCAGAGCAAGCTGGCGAGGGGAGCGGGACGAGCTGTTCCGACAGGGGAGAGAGCTCCAGCCCCCCTCCTCCTCCGGGGCTTGGCAGGCTCCCTGCTCCGTGCCCAGATGCTGCCAAGGGGCACAAGCCCAGCAGCCGGGTGGGGCTGCAGAGGCGCTCGGGCTCCCCCCGCTGCCCCGGGCAGAACAGGGATGTTCGTTCGGGGCGGTTGGGTGCAGGGGGTTTGCTCCGAGGGCGAAGGGATGCTCCGCTCAGGTGAGTCAGCTGCGGTGGTCCTCAAGCTCCTGCCGGGAGAGGGTTTGGGATTCCTCGAAGGGAAGGCCGGCTGTGGGAGAGCACCGCGCGTTCTGTGCCCTCGTGCTGCTTTCCCCAAACAAATTCCTCGGTTCCAGCAGCGGTGGCCGGGCACGGAGGGCGCACCTGGCTCCCAGGTGTTTGGCAGGAGCAAAGAGCCTTCCTGGAGCCCTCACTGCCCCTGGAGGAGGAGCCTCTGCGACTGCAGGAAAGCCGGGCAGAGACACCAAACCTCGCTTTTTGGTTGTGTTAACTGCAGGGTGGTGCTGCAAGGGCGGCGGTGGCTCCTGGGGAGGTTTGTTCCTCTGCCGGCAGGGCTAGGTGCTGGCAGCCGCCGGCCCAGGGGCTCTGCGAGCCAGGAACTACAAAGCGGGCTGACACCTCTAATGAATTACAGCACCACCGGCTCGGGGTGAACTCTGAAGTGCCTGTTTACACAATCACTGACCTCCCCTCACCCCGCTCCGGGGCCAGGCCCCCCTCCGTGATGGATCACAGCTGAATGCAGGCAGCCCCCGGCGTTTATCGTCTCCCAGCCCTGGGAAGGGCAGCAATAGCAGCGTTCCCTGGCACCACTGACAAACCAGGACCCACCCAGCGCCTGCTCCGAGAAATACCCCTGCATCTTCCTCGGAAGTGCCGGGTGTGTGGGAGAGCTCTGGGGTTCTGCAGCACCAGGCGCTGGGACACCAGGGAAGGCCCTCTCCTGGAGCAGGGCACCAGGACAGCCCCGTGCTCCCCAGGCCCCGGGTCCTGCAGGGAGCTGCTCCTGGCCAGGACACCCCCTTTGGGGTGTTATTCTGATTTTCTGCCATTTTGACAAAAATGGCAATTTTTCCACTTTTCCCGGTGTCCTGGTGCTCAAAAGCTGCCAGCTCCTGGGTTCTCATGGCTCAGGGATCGCTCCCTCTGGCAGGATCAGTGCCAAGCTGGAGGGAACAGGTTCTTCAAGGAGCCCTGAGCTCCGGAGGGTGGGAAATGGGTCTTAAATCAAGCGGAGTGGGGAAAAAAAAAAAGCCAACAAAGCAGCAGGTTCCTCCTGTCCCACCTGTAACACTTCCAGAGCTCCCCACACCCACCACAGGCATCTCCTTGTGTCCAGACCAACCCTGCTCTGTGCGGGGGCTGGAGATGTGTCCCCAGCCCTCAGCTCTGCTTGGGTCCGTGCGCAGCACAGCCCAACCCTTCCTCCTCTCTGCTGGTGGAGCCTGGGGAACGCCACCAGCCTCCCCACCCTCTGGGAATTCCATCTGTCACCTCCAGGACAGACAGCCATGGATAAGGGACCCCAGGAGCCGCTCAGTGCCCTCTCCCGCCCCGTGCCAGCCACGGCAGCGCTGGGGGTGGGAAGCGGCTGCAGCGTCACCGCGCGAGGGCCAGGGACGGGGCGAGGAGCGGCGCCGTGGCCGTGTCCCAGCGGGTGCCGGCCCTGAGCAGCCGGCAGAGAAGGGTTTGTTGGGAGGGTGATCCGGGGGATGCTCGGCTTGGGACACCCGGAGGCGCGAGGGCGGCGCGGTGCCCCCGCCACCGTCCCCCGCTGCTCTCACACGCGCCCGTTTTAGCTCTGCAGCAGGGGACTGTCCTTAATCCAGCCAAGCTTTCCTGCTCAGAGGATGAGAGCTCCAGGGCTGGCCCCTGGAGGAGGCACTTCTCCGTTTCCCTGCTTGCCCTCCGCCCTCTTCGTTTTGTTCCGGAGTTATTTTTGGCAGTAAAAGCTTTTTCCTTCGCCCTTCCCTGGCCCCCGGCTCTCTGCCAGCCAAAGTGGCATTTTAAGCCTCCTGCCCACCCGAGCAGAAAAATGGTGGCTGAGGCAGGGTAGAGTTAAACCTTTCCATCCTTCTCGAACCATTAACTGCCCGTCAGCTCAGCTGCCCAGAGAGGAGCTCTCAAAAGCCTCTGTGGGGACAACCTGCTCCCCACCAGGGGTTCGTGGGGGCACGGAGAAGCACAACCCCCAAAATGGGGTCTCATTCCGCGTCTCCTTCCCTCCAGCTCTACAAAATCCCCTCAATTAATTCAGCATCGAAGCACCTGCAGCTGCAGTCCCCCAGCAATTACAGCATCCCAGCTGCACCCCAAGTCCTGCTCCCACCCGGAGCTGGGTGAACCAACAAGGTCCTACCCCAAAAAGCGACACAAAGCAGGGACCTTGTGCCACCAAAACCACACAGAGCAGGGGAGGGACCTGCGGGCAGCCAGGGAAGGGATGTCTGTGCCAAAGAGCAGGAGCTCAGTGACCTCCAGGTCCCAAACCCCACCGGGCCTCTTTACTGCCCGATTGCCGCTGGTGTTCTCTGCAGCCGGAGGGGCGGGACACGCCAGGACACACCGGGGCTGCTCCCACCGCGCCCCAGAGGAGGCAGGTCCCTGTCACTCCCGGGGACCAGGACAGCGGCAGGAGGTGCTGGGAGACAGCGGCCAAACCACACTCGAGGGGAATAAGAGAATTCCCGTCCCAACCACGCTCCCTGCCCGGGGACCAGCCTTTTCCTGTGCCCCAAAGAGCCGGACGCTTCAAAACCTCCCCCTTTCCCGGGAGAGCAGGGTGCTCGTCCCTCCTCCCCGTGCTGGAGGAGAATTGGAAAAAGGAGAGATCTGACAGTCTGGGAATGCTGTGGGAGCTCCAGGCTCGTGCACATTGCTGGAGGAAAGTGAATTTCCCCTCGAACCCAAACTGCTCATCTCTAGTGTTTGCAGAATTGTCCTGGCATTTGTCTGCTTTGGAGCAACCTTGTCAGTTAATTGTTTTTTGTGTTTGATTTTGAGGTTTTTGTTTCAATTGATTTAATTACTTTGGAGTAAAAGTATCTTGAGCCCGTGCTTTAAATCAGCTGGACGGGAACTGCCTGCAGTGTGAGGAATTTTCAGAGCTCCGATGTTTTATCTCAGCACCTGGGAGGGAAACAGATTCCCCAAAGACACAAAGCCCGTGAAAAGCAGCAGCAAGGGGCCAGTCTGGACACCCAGCTGGCTCAGCGTGCCCCTCTCCTGGCATTTGTGCAGCAGCACTCGGGCACGGGAGCAGCGCGCCCGGGGTGAGCCCAGCCTCAGCCGCTGGTGCCCGGGGACGCCTCGTCCCAAGTTATCTCCAGTCCTGGTGCTCAACATCCCCTGACAGACAGCCCTGTGCCCCCTGAGGGCTTCCGGAGCCTGGCAGGTCTGGCTGCCCTGGCATCCCAGGGCAGCGAGCTCACGCTGCATCCCGGAGCCGGCACGGGTTGGAGCCCGCTGTGCGGGCCGGGGATGGACTAAACGGAGCACCCGTGTTCCCAGCAAGGCGTGACCCCACAAGAGCCCAGAAAAACCCGTGCTGCTCAGGACGGCTGAAATTTCACTTCCTGGCACAGATCCTGATTGGCACAAGGGGGAAAAAATGGATTTCGGCCTCCTGCGGATACCGGGGCTTCCTGGCTTGGCTCCATCCTCCCACCCCGGCTGAGCCCGAGCTGTGCAGGCGCTTCGGGCAGGAAAACCCCCAGGAATGTCTCCCCATGCCAGACCTCGGGATTCGAGCGGAGGGGCCGAGCGGGCTCTGCTGCGGCGGCACAGCCCCGGCCGGGAGCCGCCACCACAAGGTGTCACCCGCCCCCTTCGCCCCGAGCTCCGGAGGGGCCGGGGCAGCGCCCCGAGGGGTCCCCGGCCACGGCCCCTCCTCCCCGGCAGCTTCGGTGGGGACCAAAGCGCATCCCAGGCTCGCTCTTGCCCCGTCTCCACGGCAACGCCCCGGCCGCAGCATCCCGCAGGGACCGGGGGACGCTCGGCCCGGCCCGGCCCGGCCCTGGCAGCCCCTGTCCCTGTCCCTGTCCCTGTCCCTGTCCCTGTCCCTGTCCCGAGCCCCGCAATGAACGGGAGTTATTCCTCCTTACATTTCCTTCGCACGGACAGCTGCAGCCCGGCCTGTTCAGATAAAAAATCTGCTGTTTTCATAATTTTAAGCTTTCTGCCTCAGGAGTGAAACACAGAAGTGGAATGGTTTGGATTGGAAGGGACCTTAAATATCTCATTCCAACCCCCTGCCATAGCAGGGACACCATGCCCTGTCCCAGGCTGCCCCAGCCTGGCCTTGGACACCTCCAGGGATGGGGCAGTAGCAGGAACCCAGACAGGAGAGTGTGCAGCTCAATTATCCCAGTTCCCACCAGAACACCCTGGGTCTGCAAGTAAATAAATCAGAAATTTATTTAGAGCACAGGCTCAGGATACTTTTGCTCCAAAGTAATTAAATCAATTGAAACAAAAACCTCAAAATCAAAGACAAAAAACAATTAAATGACAAGGTTGCTCCAAAGCAGTCAAATGCCAGGACAATTCTGCAAACACTAGAGGTGAGCAGTTTGGGTTCGAGGGGAAATTCACTTTTCTCCAGCAATGTGCACGAGCCTGGAGCTCCCACAGCATTCCCAGACTGTCAGATCTCTCCTTTTTCCAACTGAAACCAGCAGTGAAACCTGCAGCCCGTGTTAGCTCACAGACCCTGGGCACTGTCCAGCAGCTCCGTTCCCTCCCCCGGCCTTGGCAGGCAGAAAAGGAGCTGCCAGCGGGTCAAAGCCTCCAAGTGAAACCCTGAAAGCACTCGGGGAAGGGCAGGAAGACACAGATCCTCTTCAGGTGACACGGGGATGTTCATCCCAAGTGACAGCAGCTGAGATCCAAGGGCAGCCCCCGCCCAGGAAGGACACCGGAGGGTTCAGCCAGGCTGAATTTCCTGTAGAAATTCGTGGTTTGTCCCTTGTTTCTGCCCCTCCACTGCAGTTTTGTCGCAGCCCAGCGACCTCCGAGCCCGGCACTGCAGGGTTCCCAGGCTGTGGGCTGGAGCTGAGGGGGGAATTGAAGTGCTCTGGGTGGCTGTTTCTCGGGAATACACCAGAAAATGCAGGAAGGGAAGCAGGCAGGGAGTGCCTGTGCCCTTGGTACACAGGCAGGGCAGCTGGGGGCTGGAACAGCAAGTGCTAAATCCCTTCTTCTCCCCTTCTTCCTGCAGCACCCCTCTCCCGGCACGCGGAGTCAGAGCCCTCCCTTGATGCTGGGAGGCAGCAGCCCTTCCTTCTCCTGCAGCCCAAGGGAGAAATAAGAGATGCCCAAAATCCAGGCTGGTTTGTTTGAGGCAGCTGCCAGGAAACGTTCGTGTTCCAGCACAGCCACACTGCGTCCAGGGAAAGGTGGGAACACGCGGGTCCCTGGGAGCCGGGGGCTGGGGACAGTGCCCAGCACACACGGAACGTCCTGAGTGCCAAGGGACTTCCAAAATCACCCAGCCCAGCCCCTGGCCCTGCCCAGACACCCCAACAGCCCCACCCTGGGCATCCCTGGCAGCGGTGCCCAAACGCTCCTGGAGCTCTGGCAGCCTCGGGGCCGTGCCCATTCCCTGGGGAGCCTGGGCAGTGCCCAGCACCCTCTGGGGGAAGAACCTTCCCTGATCTCCAGCCGAACCCTCCTTGGCCCAGCTCCAGCCGTTCCCTGGGTGCTGCCACATCTCCCGGCCTGAACACCCCCGTAGCACCCCCAGGGTCTCAGCACAGAAACCCCAGCGAGGCTCCCGAGTCACAGCCACCAGGCTCCTTGTCAGAACCAGCAGTGTTTTGGCCAAGTGATCTTGGAGCAACAACCAGACCCTGTGGGAAAACCCCAAGCCCGGCTCTTTTCACACTTGACCTTCCCTTCAGGGGTACATTAGCCCCCGTGCCGAGTGCTGCTGCAGTTCTAAGTGGGATGCTGCTGAGTTTATTACCGAGCAGAGGGCTTGGCTCAGCAGGATCCCCGGGGGCTCCGTCCCCCGCCGCTCCTTGGCCCTGCTTAATGGACTGGGCCACAAAAAGCTCGGCTGTCGGGAGCCCCCAGCGTGGCTTGTAAAAGCCAGGCCCAACAATGAGCTGCAAACTGGGCCGTGTGGCTTCCCTGCCCTGCTTCCCAAACAGGTTATTGCCTGTAAAAGCTCCTCGCTGGAAGCGGCAGCGCTCCGAGGGCGAGGCCACGGTGGCCTTTGGGATGTGGAATAAAAAGGCCCCCACGCTTGATTCCTTTCCCAAGGAATATTTGATATTTGTTGCTCTGGGGTGCCTGGAAAGGAAGAAAATTACTGGCCCATTAACAACTGCCCCTTGGCCTGTTTTCCCGGATTAAAACAATGCACACAAGGGTTGGCAGCTGAGGCAGCCTGAAACATTTGTTTTGCCTCAGATTATTTGCAACACCCTGTAAACTCGGGGGCTTGTCGCTCCCTGGCCAGGGGGATTTCTCCTGTGCATTTTTCCATGTGTCTCCAACATGTGGAGCAATAAAAAGAAAAATCGAGCTCGTAGCTGGTGTCACAAAATATTTTGGGGGTGGGGAGGCCTTGGGGAGGTGGTGCGGGACTTGGATCGCTGTGACCTGGCAGAGACCTGGGCCTGAAGGAAGCTCATGTTTTTATGAGCCAGGAAATTGCAGGCTCAGCTTGGGCTGTGCCAGTTGTCCAGAAGGGTTCAGGTTTCACATCATAACTGGGGTCTCGGTGGAGGTGAGGAGGTGGAGGGAGATGTGGCAGCTGCGTGGGAAGGTGGGCACCAAGAGATGCAGGGATGGCTGTGAGACAGAGCTGGTGCTCGGGGAGACGTCCAAGAGCCCGTGAAGGGAGAAAAAACTCAGCCAGTTTCCAGCCCCAGCCACAACTGCCCAAAAGCTGATGAGCTGGGAACAAGTTCTCAGCATCTCCGTTTGCCTGGGGCACAAACGAGCCTGGGGCCCTCTCCTGGGCCAGCTGGGAGCAGAGACACCCGTCCTTCCCCAGGTGCCGACCCTCCCTGCTCTGCCCTGTGCAGCGGGCTCGGGGTGGGATTATCGGGGCTGTCCCGTGTAGGGCCAGGAGTTGGACTTGATGATCCTTGCGGGTCCCTTTCAGCTTGTGGTATTCTTTATGAGCACTGTTTTAAGGGCAGAGAGGGCTGGCAGAGCAGTGGTGCTTCGGAGTGGGACCGAACCACAGAGAGCCAGAGGAGCGGGGAGGAGAGGAGCACCAGCACGCCCCAGCCCACGGAGCAGGGACAGTGGCCACGGAGATGCCTGAAGAGCACTCACATCCTTTTCCTCTGTCCATCAGCAGGAGAAGAGTTCAGCTATGCCCAAATTCCCCCCAAAGCATTTTTTTCTGCTTCCCTCTGAAGATCTTCCCCTGCTCAGGGGTTTCTGGGTGAATCCCGGGCTGCCCTGAGGTGCCCAGTGCCCAGCTGGGCGCTGCCCGTGAGCCGCAGCAGCGAGGAGCCAAACACACTGAGGAGTGCCAGACTTTGGGCAAAGCTGCTGCTTCCCAGAGCTCAGCATTCACAAACTCAGCCACACTTTGTTCTCTAGGAAATCCTGCTGGGAATATGGGAATAACACGGGAAACTTCGGGGAGAGGCTCAGTAGTCACAGAAAGGAGTGAAGACCCCAAGGAGCTCTGCAGTGCTCCCTCTGCTCCTACCCACAGCCCGTTCCCTGCGAATTCCAGGGCTGAGAGTTCACTTTTCCAGCAGTGGGTGGGCATCCCCCAGAGCGGGCAAGTGGCCAGAAAATCCCAGCTGCTCGCAGCACCCCTGAGCCAGGGGCTGTGAGTCGCCCGTTCACACCAAACACAGCACAAACATCGCTGCAGCACCCCCAGGCATCTGTCAGAGAAATCCTCAGCAGGGCACCACGCTCCAAGGGAGGGGTTGTAGTTAACCTCCTCTTCAAATGAAAGGCAGAAATTAATCAAGCAGCCCAAATTGTGGTGTTTCCCAGCTTTCTTCATTTGTCACTTGAGCCGTGCTGTTTCAGCGGTGCCTCGGACAGCCCGGCAGCAGCGCACGGGCTCTTGGCAGGCTCAGCAGAGCAGGGAGGGAATTCCCCTCTGCCCCCTGCCCAGCTGTGTGGTCTCTCAGCCCTATCTCCTCCTGCCCAGGCTGCCCCAGCTGTTCGGGACAGTGCCCACAGCAGCCCCACGGAGCCAGGCAGGTCCCCTTGGCCACCAGAGCGAGGCCTCTCCAGGCCAAAACACACCCAGGGATGGCTTCGGAGCTGGAGCCTCATCCAGAAACTTCCAGCTCCAACCTTCCTGTGCAGGGAGGAGATGAGGGCGTTTTCTGCCTGGCTTCACTCCTGGCTCTGGGCAGGCAGAGGGTGGCGAAACCCCACTGTTCTCTTGGGAAAATCCCCGTGCACCTTCTCTCCCTGCCTCCAGCTGCCCTGTTTGATGGTGCTCCGTGCTGCTGGTGGGATCCAGGCACACATCCCATGGGGACAGCCCAGATCCGAGGTCCAAGCAGGCCTGGGACCACGGCTGTGGGCTCAGGGTGGGCACCACACCCAGATAACCCCACACAGCCAAAGGGAGCACGGCTCTCCCCCCTCGGCTCCGTGCGAGCCGCTGGACTTTGTAACGTCCGGCTGTCATCACTGGCATTTGTCAAGTGAAGTGACCACTCTCGGGACAGGTACTATTTCAAAAGTGGACATCACTTTAAAAAAGTGCTAATGTACGAGGCTGTCAGGTCCCGGCCTCGGGAGCAGGAGCAGCTCTCTGGACTTTGGGGCAGAGATAAGGCGCCGGCGCGGTGGCCGAGCGCGGCCGCTCCCCGGCCCTCTCTGAGAGCCTCCGAGCCGGGGCACGCCGGGCTGCTCCTCCCCAGGTGTGCTCCGAGCAGCTGGGAGGGAGCTCCGGCCGCTCTGCTCCTCCCCAGGTGTGCTCCGAGCAGCTGGGAGGGAGCTCCGGCCGCTCAGCTGCTCCCAGAGCCTCCCCTCCACCTGCGCCGTGGAGCCCCAAAAGCAGGGGCAGCAAAGCCTCAGGGGAATTCAGGGAGTTCAAGCACAGGGAAAACCTTTCCGAGGTAAAACCTCCCCGGTTTCAAGTCACTGCCCAAGAGATCTGTGCCTGAGGATTTATTTTATAGAGCAGGCAGTGGCTTCCACTGCTGCCCCTGAGGGCTCTGCTCACCGAGGGCTGCTTCACCCAAAGAGTTTGAGGGTTTTTCCCAAAACCCAGAGGCCTCTGAAGGTGGGAGGGAAGGTACAAACCTTCACCGTGGTGTCTGTCACCCCTTGTCCCCAGCAGGGCTCAGGGACACACTGGGCTCGTCTGAGCCTCTCCCTGCCAAGGCTGCTGGGCCAGAGGCCTCACTTCCCCTGGAACCTGCTCATGCACCTTAATTTAGGAGAACAAGCACATAAATACCCCAAACTAGAACAAACCCTAATACCCCAAATTGGGGTAACCAAATAAACCAAATACCAAGTAAACCAAATACCCCAAACTCAACACATCCCTGTCTCCTTCCTACTTGCAGTTCTGGAGCCAGCCAAGCCCCGAGGCAGAGGCTCTCGGGGTTTTTAAGGATTACCCAGCTGGTTTCACGTGTTAGCTCCGGCCCCAGCTGGGGCAGGAGCTCGGGAAAAGCACGAAGCAGCCTCTGCCTGAGGGAGGGGCTCAGTGGAATCACCTCAACAGGACGGGGAATGCCTGAGCTCTGTCCTTTGTCCACCCCAGAGCATTCCCCTGCAGGGCACCCCTCCCAGTGCTGCTGCCCAAACTCCAGCAGCACCCAGGGCAGGACATTTCTACCCCAAAAAATGCCACAAGCAAGCAAACAACACCTTCCCACCCCTTCTCCCCACGGAAAGAATCCCACAGAGCCCAGGGACCGCTCACCCTGCCAGCACCCAACCCAGCACTGCAGCAGCTGCTGCACTCCCGGGGCTTTATACAGGATTTACCACTGCAGGCAGGGAAGTCCTGCCCTCCCTCTAATGACTGGCAGCTTGTCCAGCTAATTCATCCTCTCTCCTTCCCTCCCGGGTGTTTCACCAGCTGTGCTCATCAGGACATCCCATTCCTTGTTAAAATCAAAGTGGAGATCAACTTCCTGGTGTCTCTTCAGTGTGTGGAGTCCCACAGCTGGTCTGTGGTGCGTGGCTGGAAATAAAATGACAATTCAAAGGTATTTTCCCTAAATCATGTGGTGTTTACCATGGAAATAACATGGAGAGGTGAACCCCAAAGAACCAAAATGATGCCACAGAAACACAGGGGGCACCTCCCTCCTTGTTGATTGTTGGGGTTTTTTGCAAATGGTCTTTTTAGGGAAATCTCGTGGGAGGAAAAATATTTAAATCAGAAGGGGTTTTTTTAAATGTAAAAATTCCTATTCATGGGTAAGGAAATACATCAATTTATTTAAATTAGAATGACAATTATTTATTTCTTATTAATACAATATCCCAATGGGAGGACAGAGTTCAGTACTGAGCTGTAGGAAAAAGTGAATTAATGAAGCATCCGAGCTAACCAGCCCAGAGAAGCTGTCCGAGCCCGTGCCCAGGGCGGCAGGCCGGGAGGGGCCCACGGTCCTGCCAGGAAAGCTGAACCCAAAAGCTGAAGCCCTGCGAGTCCCGAGCGCAGCCAGGGCGCGTTTGAGCGAGGCCGATCAGCGCCGGCACAGCTCTCCGTGGGAAGTGATGGATCTGCCATCCCTGGATGTCTTCAAACCACATCTGGGTGATTCCAGGGGCTGGGTGTGACCTTCCCCAGCACTGGAATTGCTACTGTTCGCCTTGCAGCTCCCCAAAAACCCTTGGAGAGCCCCAGCTTCCCCTCCCAGCTCTGCTTCCAACCTGCTCGGGGCCCTTGGCAGAGGGATTTCTCCTCCGTGCGATTCCCGCTGTCGGTCCTTGCCCCTCGCTGGGGGTGCCCAGGGCAGCAGTGCCCTGCCTGGTGAGGAGTGCTCCCGAGGGCAGGAGCTCAGCAGGGCCCGTGGGGCTGAGCTCAGGGCTTCGTGGCATTGTTTACCCAGGGATGCCCAAGGGGTACGTCATTGGTGCTGGGGATGAGAAGTCGGGGGGGTTTCACTGCCAGCGGGTTCCGTGAGCACACAGACTGCTCAAAAATCCTCGGGTGTTTCACTGCCAGCGGGTGCCGTGAGCACACAGACTGATCAAAAATCCTG
>VZRQ01009514.1:386-28178 GCA_013397975.1 Machaerirhynchus nigripectus | reverse complement strand
TTTTTTACTTTACAGCGGCTGCGATAAAAAATGACCTCCAAAAAGCCGCCCCGAGCGGTGCCAGCACGCGGGGGGGGGCAGCCCCATGGGGACCCCGGCGGCCGGGAGAACGAAGTGGCGAACCCCGAGCGTCACGGAGAGGCGACGCTCGGGCATCGGTGCAAACGCTCCTGTCCTTACACACTCACACACTCATCGCAGCCCCGGGACAGCGAGCAGGGGCCGCCTGCGGGGTGTCCCCACCAGGCCTGGCCGGGACCCCCCGGGGAAGGGCTTGGGGTGTCCCCCTGCCCGCCCGCAGAGCTCTTTGTCTGCCTCGTCCTCTCCCGCATCTCCCTTCCCTGCGCTCGCCGCCCACCCCGCACGTTCCCTGCATTCCTCCGCGCGTGTGCGCGGCCCCTGCTCGCACACACGCTCCCTGCACGCCCCAAACCCTCGTTCCCCACAGCTCCGCGGCTCGGAAGCGCATCCCTGTGCCGCACACAAAACCAGCCCTTGCACACGCACATTCCCCCTGCAACACCCATCGCCGTGGCCCTGCCTTCTCTGACGTACCCAGGCTCCGGGGGAGCTGAACCATCCCTCAGCCCCGTCTTTTCATACCGGGGGATGAGCTTTTCCTCTCTCTGTGCGGGTCAGAGGAGAGAGCCCTTTCTGGGGCTGCCCTGGGACCAGGAATGGAGCTGAGAGTTCGGCCTAGATCGCTCCAACACCCGTTTCACACCCCGGTGAGAAGCCGGGGCAGAAGCGCCTCACGTTGGGCAGGGATGGGATAATTCCTCCACTGCCTCAGGGGAAGGGGACACTGCACCGGACCTCTCTAACCTCATCAGCCGCCTAATGTGCGGTTGTGCTCGGACTGTCACTGTCACCTGGGCACGGGGCCACACCGTTTTCTCTCTCCTGCATTCCCCTCTCCTTCATCCCCACTTCCTTCTGCTAAAACGTCCTCGCTGGAAATGCACACCTGCCTCTCTCAGTCACAATCAGGACCACGGAAACAGCTCCACCTGCTCTGATTGAGGGGGTATCCCATTGATTCAGGATATCTTGGGCTTCCCACAGTATCTGGAAGACAGGAGAGAAGATCTAGAAGCAGGGTACTGTGTGGAGCTGTGCAGGGTTTAAAGGGGATCAGAGATCCTAGGGACTTGGGAAGCCGTTGGTTTCTTTCTTCTTCTTCTTCTTTTTAATTTCTGATAGGTTTTAATTTTTTTTTTTTTTTAATAGCAAGGGGAAAAAACCAGCAGGAGAGGAACATAGGTTTAGCTTTTCCATTGGAAGTAACTCCTCACAAAGGGAGGTGAGGATGGCCAAGGATCAGTCCAGCCTGGAGGAGTCCCAAGGCAGGGTCAGCCTTAACCCTTGCGGTGCCTGGGTGATGACAAAATCCCCTTGTCCCCAGCGCTGGGACTGATTGGGCAATTGGAATAATGAGCATTCAAACCGTTGAGGACTTGCTGGGTGGTGTGCTGCTGTCCTGAATTGCTGTAAAGAAATGGGCTCCCATCAGCATGACAAGGGAGTTTGGGCAGGGAATTTAGGCCAGGCTGACGCTAATTATGAGAAGGTGTGGTAGCTGTATGGATATATACGGACATGAAGGTATTCCACACAGGCACACAGCTCTAAACCCTCACAACCCACCCAGGGCGGGCCTCGGGCGCAAACCTTCCCCTGACACCCCACACCCAGAGCGCTTCTCGCCACCTGCACGCCCACACGCGGCTTGTGGGTGCGGAGGGAGTGGGGCTGGAGGTGGGAGCCTGTTCCCCCTGTGCCCCCACAGTCCCGGCCCCAGGCAGCAATCGAAGAGGCCGTTTTCCCTCTGCAGGGTCTGAGCCTGAGCCTGCACTCGGAGGCTGGGGGGAATTAATCGCGGCAGAGGAAGGCTCAGGTCTCTGGCTCGCAAATGCTTTGTGCAACTTCTCCTGACTTGAGCAGGGACAGAGCTGGGAGCAGCCCCAGCCCCGGCTCCTCATTTCTTTGCGTTGGTGCATGAGAGGAGATTAATGGGGGGAGCAGAAGGCCGCACCTCTGAACTCCCTGGGCACACCTCATACAGCTCCTCTCCTTGTTTTCCTTCACATCCCCATCCCTAACCTGTGCAAACCAGGCTTTGGCTGGCTGCAAACGGCAAGCACCAATCCTGTGGTGGGCCTGGTACAATTCCTTTATAATTTTTTTTTTTTCTCTAGAAACATAAGGGATAAACACAATAATTTCAAAGAAGCAAAAGCTTCCCGCTGGAGAAGCCAACAGGGACCTGCGGCGGAGTCCTGGTCCGGTGTGTCAGTGACACTGATTCCATCTGACACCTGGGTGTCTCCAAAGCCATCACATTGTGTGCTGCGAATGTATATTAACATTAGTATGCATTGGCACAATATGGATCCATTATTCCAAACGCTTATGAGAACTAGGTGCTGCATAGGAGCAGCTGCTGCTTTTTAAGCCTCAGAGCATCAATAGATTCATGGATTTTAGGGCCAGAAGGGACCCCGACGTGCGTGGAGTCTGACCTCCCACGGAGTGTGAGCTGGGGGTGATTTCTGCATCCTGCCCCACGACTTGTGGGCAGGCAGCAGCCTCCCCTGCGGCCGGCTGCCAGCTGAGGGCCGCCCGCGAGGAGAGGGTTGATGTGTCCCTCTGTAAATGTGTTCCCTTGTTTTACCACTCTCCTCGTTAATCCTAAAAGGGCAGATTTTAATTTCAAAGCTTGGCTTGTGTAGGTCCAGCTTTCCACCTCTTGGATTCCCTCTTCTGTATAAACCCATTTTCCCCCTTTTGTTGAGGTAGCAGCGGTGTTGGAGAAAAGAAAAAAGAAAATCAATGTCCTGGAATGTCAGCTGGAAAAAGGATTCGTACTTCTTATGGGTGGAAATGGTACCTGGCAAGTGTTCAAATTTTGGGTGATTCCCTGACTGTAAGCACTTCAGCTTTAGTCTTTGTTTAAAAAAAATAAATCTGCATTTTGCAGAGGGGGGTGATGGCAGAGGACTTTGAGTTTATAGTGCTTCCAGAAAATGAAAGGAAAGAGAGAATGAAAATCCACTAAATCAACGAAATAAAAAGAGCTGAAAGTCCTATATTATGGTCACAACAATTCTTCACATAAACACCTCCTGGGTGACAGCTGAAGATGGGTAATTATCATTCAAGCCACCTCTGATCCCCAAATCCCTGGCAAAACCTCGCTGCTAAGTGAGCCAGGATCAAATGCTGTTTGCCTTGCTACAGGGGTTTGTCCCTTTTGCTTCCCCCTCTTCCCCTCATTTTGGGGACCGCAGCTCTGTTCCCCATTGCTTTCCCATCCTAATGCCATCAGATTAGTGGCTTCAAGTGGGGTGCCAGCCCCAAAACACAGCGGCTCCCCAGCCGTTCTGGAAATCACCTGATGTGAGCCTGTGTCCAAATCTGTATTCAAATTTTAAAGCAGAAACCAGTAGAAAGTGGACGTTTTCAGGAACATCACCCCGTGTCTGCTGCTGAACATGTGGGAGAGGAAGGATCAGCTCATGAGTTGGGTTGAAAGGCATCATCCAACAGGAAAACAGGAATAATTTGGTGATCTTCACTTTTTCTCTCATGAGAAGTGTTGGCACAGTGCTGTGAGCCAAAATCACCTGAGAGCCATGGGAGAAGAGACAACCTCAGCCCTGGGGTGTCAGAAATCCAGAGAGGAGAGGGATACAGGGACGCACAACTTCCCCGGGGTTGTACAGGGCTGGGGGAGCACCTCAGGGACTGGGATGGGGAGCTGAGGGGTGGCCTGGTGGCCACGAGCCAAGGAATCTTCCCAGTGCCCTTGCCTGGGGTAGCTCCCAGCTCCCTCCCCACGCAGGGCTGCTCTCGGATGGAAAGATGTGCTCGTGCATTCCCAGGGGCGTGTCTCGGCTGACCTCGGGAGCTTTTTGCTTCCTTTCTGGGGTTACGCGATGCCTTTGGCAGCATTTCCAGACAGACAGAGGGGGACCAACGTGAAACCAAAACCCCTTCCATGCCTTCAGGTAGAGGTGGGAGAAGCAAGATTTAAGACACACTGTGCTCCTTGCAAGGAGTTATCTCTGGATAACTCCTTGCAAGAGGAGTCTGCAGGAGCTGAATGGATTGAGAGGGAACTGGGCAAGCTCTTAGGAGAGCAATTCCTGGAGGATGTTAAGAATGCTGAGCCCACAGCTGATTCCCAGGAGCATCCCGAGGAACTGTTATTTCATCTCCTGGGGGCAGCAGTCCGAGGGATATCCTCTCCTCAGGATGTGGCCACTCCTCTGTCCTTGGGAGATGGTTGTTGTTCTCCAGCTCAGGGGTTTCTCCTGATCTGAGACAGTGGGAACAGTCGTGCTCCTGGAAGGGACGTCTCCAGCATAACTCCTCCTACCCCACCTGGCACGAACAGCTTCCTTCTTGGCTGCTAGGCTGAATCCTGGTTTGCCTTTTCTCTTCCACTGCTCGGTTCATGTCGGAGCAGACACATCCCTCACCTCTCCGAGGCTCTGGCAATGAGGAGAGGAAATGAGAAAAGATCATTTAGAGTAATTTTTTTTTCCTCCAATGAAACGTTTCATGTAGGAAACACTTTCATAGAAGAGGGATGAATCATGCAACCACCGAAATTAGAGACGGAAAAGACCTTTTAGGTCAGCCAGTCCATTTTCCTGTGAATGCAGAGAAGCTTCTGAGTACAGTTAGATTTTCTCAAGGACTTTGTCCAGTCTAAACCAAATTTAGCAAGAAAGTTTCAACTTAAATCTGTTCCAAAGTGGCTGCAGCTGGAAGAGGGGAGGTCTTCAGCTGAGTGTCATTTGAATGCTCCTAAACTTGCGAGGGAGGTGTGAAGCTCTGCAGAGCTTTGCTGAGGAGAAGTTGCAGAGCTGAGCGCACGGAGCAGCCGGAAGGTCTTTGGCAGCTCAGCTGGCTGGTTCCAAGCCCCCTCCCACCCCACAAAGCTGTGGGGGATTGCATGGGGTGATTCCAGCAGCCTGAGAGAGAGGGAAGGGCTGTGGGAGTGTGGCCGCAGGGTGATGGGCAGAGATCTGCTGTGACCACCACAGGTGGGAAGCCAAGGGCCCAGGCTGGGTGGCCTTGGGGTCACCAGGAGTCCCAGGATGGGTCAGGCTGGAAGGCACCACTGTGGGTCATCTGGTCCAAACTGTCTGCTCCAGCAGGGCCATCCCAGAGCACGTGGCACAGGATTGTGTCCAGGCAGGTCTGGAATACCCCCAGTGAGGGAGACTCCTCAGCCTCTCTGGTCTCTGTTCCAGTGCTTGGTCACAGGAAAGAAGCTCTTCCTCATGTTCAGGTGGAACCTCCTGGGCATCAGTCCCTGCCCGTTCCTCTTGTCCTGTTGCTTGGCACTGCCAAGAGGAGCCTGGTCCGTGCTCAGACCCCTCCCTGCAGATATTTACCTGCTCCTGGGTTTCCTGGTGCCTTTTCAGGCGTTGAGGCTCTGCTCCTCGGGGCTCTGTGCATCGGCCTGCCACCATCCACGCTGCGAGTGGCAAAGCAACCATTCCCACCCTGGGCTCTGAATTCAGTATCCCAGGCCACCCCCCGAGCCGTGGAAAACCTCCCTGGAGGTCAAACTACAATTAACTAACAATACAGCCGGAATTAAAAGGGAAAAGATCCACTCAGACATTTCATCTCCGGGCCAGCAGAGTCACTTCACACACAGCCCGGGGGCTGAGCACTCCCGGCCAGCTCCTCCTGCTTCCAGCCCAGGTGGGAGCCGCGGGGGACATCTGTGCCCCATCCAGCTCCCACAGGAAACTGCCTCCTTCTTCCCAGGGAAGGAAGAGGGTAACAGAGAAGTGGGGAAGGCGAGGTGAACTCATAATGATGTTGATGCTCAAAGGAAGCTCCCCAGCCCGGGATTTGGTGTTGAATACAGACTTTTGCCCACATGAGCTTTCCCTCAGTGACTCTGCAAATCCTTGTACTTACCTTTTTTGGGGGTCGTTTTCAAAAGACCTCTTGTCTCTGAGCATGGGATGCAGGCAGGAGGGGCCTTTCTAATTAACCCAGGAGGGAGAGCATCCCTCTTGCCTGCTCTGACCCTGCACCGTTAGGGAAGGAGCAGGATTGCCAGAGCTCCCCTAGAAACGGTACCTTAATCCGCCTCCCCAAAATCCCCGACCCCTGATCCGCACAGAGACAACCATTTTAAAGAGACAGTGTCATGATGTGCCACCTCCTTCTCATAAGTGGTCACCTGCCAGCTTCGACTGAAGGCGTAATTACCATCCTTGAGGCCTGATCCATCTTATTCCCCTTGAAGTCGATGAGGAAACCTCCCCGACTCTGCTGGAAGCGGTATTAAGATTCCTTCCCCCCCATCTCTTTTCCCAGGATTTATCTCCTCGCGAGGCTGGAGGATCTCCCCAGCCCTGAGGCTGGAGTGGCCGGGGATGGAAGGGTCTGCAGGGAGGCACTGCCTCCGGGAGGGAGTGGGTGACAGGGGGAGAGAAAGAAGAGCAAACACAGGTCCATTAATCCGCAGTTAGTCTGCCTTTTTTGTTAGGAAGATGAACTTGATGAGTTAATTAAGCCACAGCCTGTAAAACCAGTTTATTTGCATAGCAAACTCCTGGGCCAGTGTGCTGTGAGCGGGCATAGACGTGCAGACAATTCCGGGGAAATTACAGCCTCATTAATATGCTAATCTGGTTGCAGGCCTGGAACGAGTTTTGGGTTTGCGGTGCTTTGGGGGGGTCGGGGGGGAGGGGTTGCTTAGCAACCCTTTCCTCCAGGTAACCCTTCTCTTCCTTGCCCTTGATATCCCCCAAGGATTGCCAGGGGNGCGGGCCGGGGGGCGCGGGCTGCCCTCGCACAGCGTCCCCCCCGCACCCCAAAGGGCGGGGGGCGGCTCCCCCTCCCCGGCTCGGGGTTCGAGGCGCTGGATGCGGATGCGCAGCCGTGGCTGGCGAGCGCGGAGCGCGCAAATGCGAGCGCGCCCGGCGGCGGGCACGGCGGAGGGGTGGGCAGCGCCCGCGGCCCCCGGCTCCCCCTGCGCTGGCCACCGGAGCTCCCCGGCCTCGCTTTTCCAGGGAATGCTCCCCGATGAGGGTCCCAGAGATTCGCAGCGGTCACCCCGCGGCCTCCAGTACCCTCCCCGCTCCCCTCTCCGTCCAGCGGGGCTCCTCCTGCCCTTCCCGTGTTCCCTGCCAGGCCGCAGCTGCCCCGTCTCCCTGGTCCGGCCTCCCCGAGCAGCACCAGCCCAGTGCTCTTTGCCTGTCCCGGTTTCCTGAGGCACTGCTCGGGATGGGATTATCGGGAATGTGCGCGGGGGATGCAGCACCTGTGCCCCACCGGCCCTGCAGCTCCCGCACCGCCCCGTCAGGGGCAGAGCGGGGATCTCATCCCCGCACCGGCTCTGTCACAGCCAGGACCTTCCTCCTGCCGCTCCGCCGCCGGTGACACCAATGACACCCATCCCAGCGCTGGCTCCCGGGGGAGGGTGTGTGCCCCGGCTGTCCCACCGTGCTCATGTCCCTCAGCCGGGGACCACAGAGGAAAGTGGCAGTAGGATTTCTGCTGGAATACCGGGGCTTGCTTGTCAGACGTGGCACCTCAGGTGCTGTCTGTACCGTGAGGGTGAAGAAGACAAAGTTGTAAGAGCAGATGGAATCTGGGCAAGCCCCACATCCCCCATCCCAAGGGATCACACTCCTGTTCATCCCGAGCCCTTTTCTCCCAGCAGGTGCTCCTACCTGCCAGGGCTCTGTTGGTAGAGAAGCACTGGGAATTCTCATGTTCCAGTGTTTGCTCTCTCAGCACGGGGTTCAGACCCTTCCCTGAGTTACCACACGTACCCTTTCTCTGCTGACATGGTCCTTGTTTGGGATTAGAAGATTTTCCTCATCCATTCTAGGCTGCTTCCCTGGAAGCTCATACACGGCTCTGGGATGAGCTAGGGCACTCCTGTGGCACCTTGCTGGGTGCCAAAGCAGAGTGGCTTTCTCCCAAAGCCCTGCTCTCCACGTTTTTGTAATCCAGAGGTGATGGCAGAGCTATGGCAGCTTTTCACCCAGGTGGTCCTCTTAAGGTGCCGTGTGGGTGGAGCCTGACAGACATCAAATCTGGTAATTTCGACCCAGTGCCTGCAAAGCAAGGCCGGGCCAGGAGCCTCGGGGCTGGTGGTGACACCTGGGTCGGGTCCCTGCAGTGCTCTGCCTTTGGAACATTCCCTCAGCTGCAGGTCAAAGCTCCGGAGGTGCATGCTCAGCTCCCTTGCTCTGCCACCAAGCCTCGGGCCAGGTGAACCCAGAGCAGGCTGCAGGAGGAATTAGATGCCTGAACAGCTTCGAGAGCCCTTTGCTGACCAAATCTGGCTCTTGCTCAGTGGGAACAGAGCTTGTGCTGGGGTGGGGGAGGTTTCCCTCTCTCCGTGGGTTTGCCCCGTGAAGCTTGGAAACGTCCACCTCTACTCATTCCCCAGCCCAAACATTTGAAGTGTGAGCAAGTGTGCCAGGCAACAAGTTTTAATGTCAAACACTTCCCTGCCAAGAAGCAACTCTGACTTCTCAGGAGGAGGCAAAATCCCTGGCTCGCTGCTGGAGACACTGACATGTGGAAGGGAACTGCTGCCTTCCTACCTGGGGAGTCCCAGTCTGCAGGGTTATCCATCCGTTAACCTTCATGAGCTCAAATATTTATTATTCATATTACCCTGAAATGTGCTAAAAAGATGAAAAAAGGAATTAATGTGCCAGATCTTGCATCCACCTTTTAGCTTATTACAGTGCTAAAGCAGTATTAACATTTACAGTGTGTGAGCTCTGCTTTGCTTGTGCCTGAGGCCAAGGGGTTTAAGCCAGTGCTGAAGTTAATAGCAAGCGCTGGTTAGAAAAAGCCCATTATGTCATAAAGTTGGAATTTCACTTGGGCAGTGGCCACTGGCTCTTTCCAATTGGGATGCAGTTCCATCCCCTCCATCCCTTTCTGCTCTGCTGCCTGCTCCCGCTCGCTCTCCCTCTCACAAACAAAAACAGAGAGGGGAAAATGGTGTTTTTCTTTTCAGTGCTGGTGAGTTGAAGGGCATCGCGTTTGCCAGAACATAATTGGTTCAGACTCTGGCCAAGGAGCCTCTTGGATTGATGCTGGAGGTGCCATGCGGTCAGAGGTGTTCCTGGGCCTCATTCCCTCTTCTGGGTTCCTTGGCATGTCCTCTTCTACATCTTGAACATGTTTATACATCCAACTTCTGCATGTTCTGCTGGAGGGTGACCTTAGGAGCATCTTCTGCCTCCCCTTGGGAAGGATCTGCCGGTAAAATTGTGTGAGAAGCAGCTCTGCTTTTTTGGGTTCTCCTTCAAACCTGACAGCCCCATCACGAGGCGGGGTCTGTCGAGGTGCCTGTTCCATGGTGGTGGTGACCATGCCTGTCCCTCCCTGGCAGACACCTCCTCTCCCCTCTCCCCACACCCCTGGTGCCCCTGCAGACCCCTGGGTCTTGTGGGCAGTTCGTGCCCTCCAAGGACAGAGGGTTCCTCAGCCAGTCCTGTGGCTGCCGGGACTCTCTTGGCTCTGCCACCACCAGGAGCTGCGGTGGACAAGGCTTCAATCCACCCAAAAGCTCTCACGTTTCTTGGAGAGGTCGGAATGGGGGTTGCTCTGCCCTGGTAATGGGACATGCTCTGTTGGACACTGGGAGAATGCTCCCTGGAGCCAGGAAGAGCCCTTTGCTGAGGTGAATGGGAGTTGGGCACAATTCAGTTTGTCTTTGCTGCACTTGAGGCTCAGCTGATTTTCCTCTGAGCACGGGGTGTGTTAAGGTTTTTGCTATTTTTGTAACTCAGGGCTCCTCCTGTGTTGCTGTGCACAGTGTGGTTCTTCCAGTGATCCCATCAGGGAGGAGTTCATAGAGAGGAGAGGGCCTCACCCTTCAGGAAATCGATATTCCTTCCAGCTCTCCTTGTCCTTGGTGTGCGTGACCCAGCAGCCATGAGCTGGGGGTACTGAGTGTCTGGCAGGACGAGTGACAAATTCACAGTGCTGTGTGCTGCAGAACTGGTTTCCTGGAGGCTTTGCCATCAGGCTCTTTAGCAGATGGCTGGTTTTGGACACCAACAGAGGTGTGGGAAGGCTTGGAGAGCGTGGTGGCACTGGGAGAGGGGCTCAGGTGGGCACATTGGAGCTCTCGCTCACCTGAGTACGCTCACCTCCATCTCCACTTAGCCTGGTACTTGTTGCCTTCTGCAGTTCCCCCTCTGGTCATGCTGAGTCCTTTGGAGCACTCTCTGGGGCTGCTATCCATCAGAAGACCTCTGTGACCGTGGGACACCTGAGCTGCATTCCTTAAACCCCCGTGCAAGGGGCCAGCGCTACACTGAGCCCACTCAGCGGGATCCAGGGATGGCACAGCCCTGGGATCTGGGGAGCCATGTTCCCTTTGTAAACGAAGCTTGTTGGGCTCCTTCCTCTGTCTGAGCCACCCAGACTATCAAAACAGAGCCGAGTCCTATTTGAAATTCAGAGGGCACCATCAGTCCGTGTCATTGGCAGGGAATAAATAAATACCTCTTTGGAGCGCGTCAGGAGTGATGTGTGGCTGGGCTCATTCAAGGTCACATCCGTAAACATGGAGTGGAGAGGCAGGGAGCAAATCCAGGCTGGATCCAATCGCAGCCCCCGCTTTCCTGTCCCCCCTCGCTCAGGAGCACCACCTGGGGGGAGGTGGCAGTGCCGGGGCTGTGCTCTGTCCTGGGCGGGGTGGTGGCACGGGGCTGGGGGTGACTGGGAAGGGTCACCGTGCCACTGGGCGGGGAGGGTGAGTTTCTGAGGGTGTGGCCTGGTGTGTGATACGTGTCAGGGGAGGTTTTCCACACGAGTGCCTGATCCTGGCCCAGAGGCTGCCCCAGCACCCCTGGCACCTGGTGGGTTCCAACGTGACTTTGGTTTATCAGTGTCCGGAGCAGAACTTCCCTGGGGAAGGAGCTGTGTCCCTGAGGTACAGCCCAGGCAGGTCTGTGGTTGATCCAACCTCCTGTCCACACCCAGTTCACCCACTCCAGGCACCGTGGAGCCCCTTGCTCTGGGCACTGCCCTTGCCTGCTTGGCTGTAAAGTGTTCCAGGGCCATGCTTGTCCCCACGCTCCCTCCCACCATCCCTTCTGCCTTAACCTATGGAAGAAGCAACCAAAGAGGGAGAATCCAACAAAACCCCACCCTTGCTCTGCCAAGAGCCCGTTCCTCCCCTGGCAGGGCTCGGACCCCAAGTCCGAGGCTGCTCAGCTCCGTCTCGGCGGTGCTCCTCACCCTTTGACAAATCCTGGCATTTGCAAAGTTATTATACCTCATTATGAATTGGATTTTAATCTAGTGTAAATAGTCCTACCATTATAGTGTCATAAGAAGCAATTAGCCCCCCTGCCTGCTTCTATGCATGAGGGGAAAGCTTTAATATCACGGAGCTGTGAGGGCTTGATGGGGCTTCAGCCTCCACACACACGTGCAGGCAGAGCTTTGCTCTCCTGGCATCAACCTGTCCAGAGTGTGCTGAAGGTGTCCCCTCTGTGTCCTAGGAGGTCTCCAAAGGGACCATCTCCTGAGCTCCGGGGTTGATTTTGGCCTGGGATCTCTGCCTGCCGTTGGGTTGGCTCAGCAGCATGACTGGAAATCATCTTCCAGAGGATGGATGTGGTTCAAGCAGATGATAAATCGTGGTTTCCTCGCGCTGCCCTTAGCCCAGTCACAAAGGGGATTATCCTCCGCAGGGTGAGAGGTGTCTGGAGTCCGGTCCCTGCCTTGCCTCAGGGTGATTATTTCCAGTCTCAGCGAAGCTTTCCTGCGCTGCCTCGTGCAGGAAATTCATTGTGAGGATCTGGTGCGGTTATAAACCCGTCCCACCTTCTCCCGTGTCACCGGGAGCCGGGCCGGGGGAGCTGGCGGCAGCCCGGGCTCTCTCACGTCAGGGCTGTCCCCACCGGCTAATGCTGCATGATTAACAACAACCCCAGGTTAATGGGGTTTTAATGTTCCTCCGGCAGGAGGGGGTGGCGTCCTCAGCTCCGAGCAGGGGCTTTGATCTTTGTTTTAGGGAGGGACCGAGGTGTCTTTGTGCTTGGTGCTGGCTGCGTGGCTGTGGACGCTGGGCTGAACCTCACAGTCAGAGCCAGGTGTGCTCCAGGGCCGGGAATTCGGGTGTCGGTGGCATGGGGGTGTGACGGACGTGAGTTAAATGCTGTCCCCAGAGACCTCAGGGGGATTCCAGCGCGTGGTGGGGCATCGCTCAGAGCGTGGCACAGCAGGGAGATCCATCCTTGTGCCATTTTATCAAACAGGGTTTGATAAAACCTCCCTGTGCCGCGGGTTCAGGGGAGGAAAGGCTTTACCTCTGCCAAGGATGGGAAAGGACCCAGTTTGTGCATGAAGGGAAATCAGGGCTGGGCAAAGGGGCCTGTGGTGCATCCCTCCCTGCCCCTGGGGCCTGCTCACGGGCTGTGCTCTGGTCCCGAGCAGTCCTGCTGGAACTTGGTCTCAGGAGATGGGTACTGAAAATACCCCCCCAGCCCTCCCGTCCTTTCTTTGTCACATGAAAGAAAAGCTGGCTGCCTGTTAATTACACGAACCTTCTCATGGGCAATTGAGCTGGCCCTGTGTGTGTGTATTCATGCTGCCTTCGAGTTCTTGTCTGATTCATGCTCACAGGTGACTGAAAGGAAGCGAAATTTCACAACAAAGCAGGGCCCTGCTGCCTGTGTCCAGCTGCATCCAGGCCCTGTCCACACAGCAGGGCCGTGGCTCTTTCTCCCAGGGCAGGGGCAGTGGCCACCTCCATCCCAAACTCACTTTTTGAGTCCTGTGATGCCTCATCCCCGCGGCCAAGATGTCACAGAGCCCCGGAGGCGTGGGCATCCCTCTGCCTGTCGCTCCCTCTCCCTGAAATTCCCAGGGAAGTCCTTCAGCCCGAGTTTGGTCCTTCCCTGGGGAGGATGTGGCCCCTTCCCCTCGCTGGAGCCCGGTGCTTTGGGGAGGGTCTGGGATGTAATGCCAAGGGGGGAGAGACCTGGTGTGGGGATCCTGCTGCTGCTCCGCCTGTGCTGGATCTCGCAGCGGGGCCCAGTGACCCTGCGGGCTGGGGACAGTGCTCTGGTGGCACTGCCAGCCCTGGGACTGGAGCCCCACCGCTGTCTGTCCCGTGTGCACACCGGAGCTGCCGGAAGCCCAGGGAGGGGCTGGTTCCTGGCTCTGCATCCGAGATGTTCCTCAGGGACCCTTCCCTCCCACTGGAATTTGCTGGGAATATTGGCCAGCAGGGCTCCCAGAGCCTCTCTGCACACTTCCGCAGGGCATAGAGGAGAGCTCGGGACATCTCCGTGTCTCTCCTGGCGCAGCTTTGGCCCATTCCAGCCAGTACCTTCCCAGTCAGGCCCCGGGAACAACTGAGGGTGGGCCCAGGACACACGAGGGGATGTGCCACAGCCTTCCATGGCTCTGCGGCCCATCTTCCTGCCAGCTTGGCTCCAACCTCTCCAGCACCGAGTTTCCAGGCCTTCATTTCCAGTTCTCATTGCTATTCATCGGTGCATCTGAATATTTTAATCCTTGGGGAGGGGGCACTGGAGAGCAGCATCCTCCCCCTGCTCTCCCAGCCACCTTCCCTGGCTTATCTGCTGAAACCAGGGCCAAGCTGTCCCCGGCCTCAGCGGGTGAGACAAATCGTGGAAGGAGCTTAAAGCAAGACCAGCATCTCCCACCTTGTGCTTGGAGGGGGCTGGGGAGGGAGAGGAGGGAGGGGGCGAGGGAAGCAGCTTGTAATTACAGAGTAAGAGGCGGCGATAAAATGATAATGGAAGAGTTCTGACCCGGCTGAGCCAGTTCTGCAAAGCTGTGAAATAAATTTAGCAAAAGAGCGAGGGCACGGGGGGTTCCCAGGCTGGGTTACAGCTGAAATGCTGGTTTCACAAACAAGACGTAAATTGGATTGCAAACATCTAATTAACCTCTTCGCTTATTTATTTTTTTTGGTGGGAGAGGCGACAGATTCCAGCTAAAGCTGATACCGTGGCTTGATATCCCTTTGCAGGAGAGAATCTGGAGGAGAGGAGAGGCGAGTGATGTGGTGGTTTCACCTGCTGGCTCCCTCCTTGCTGTCCAGGCACCAGGGAGGGGAGAGCTCCGAGCTCTCCTGACCCCTCTGCCTTGCTGTAGAAGCTGTGCGTGCTGTTTGTGATAGCCTCATCTTGGAGGAGAAGCTGCTGGTGGAGCTTGTCCCCGCGTTTCTTTGTTCTTCACCTCAGCTGGAGCTCCCCGCTTCCCGGGGACAGGGATGGGGATCTCCCGTGGCCTGAGCTGGCTCCCCTCGGCTGCTGCTCTGCCCTGTGCCAGACCTACCGGCTCTTTTGGACCTGACCCAAGCTCTCTGGAGAGCAGAGCGAGAGCTGCAAAACAACCCTCTCCTCCCTTCCCTGGGCTCCAAGGGTTGCTGTTTATTTTTCTGGAGGGCGACCATTCCATGTGGATTTCGGGAGCCACGGAGCTCCCTCCCCAGCCCCTCACCGCCTCCTGCCTCCCCCTCACCCCAGCCTCTTCTCTTTTTCACCCCACCTTCCCCCAGGGGCATCCAGCCAGTGCAAACGGTCCCTTGGCAGCAATGATGAAGATGGATGTCTGATTGATTCTCTCTCCTCTGTGCAGCCCCCTCTCCACCCCCCCTTTTCCCTCTCCCCCCCTGTCCATGCCCTTCTGGCAGAAAATTAAAAGGCTATTTGTTAAAGGGCGAAAGCCCTCAGGTGCAGCCCCCGGCTGGACAATTTGTCTCCATGAAAAGGATGCTATTATGAGAGCGGCTGGATCCAGGAGGAGGGGGAGAATTTGCCAGGAAGGGAAGGGAGAGGTGGGGAGGGGGAAGGAGGCATCTCCCGGGGACAATGAGGTTGGGCTGGGGGGACGGGAGATTGTCGGGGCTTGCCGGCTGGGCTGCCGTTCACCGGGGAGCGCGGAGGGGCGGAGAGCCATGTGCTGGAGGGAGGGGAGCCAATCCTCTTGTTCTGGGGCTGCCGCAGAGCAGAAGTGCCGACCTGCCAAATCCTCTCCGCCGGGCCCCCGCTTCAAAGCGAACAGACGCTCGGGCCGGCCGGGCACCCCACGGAGTGCTGGGACCCCGGCCCCCCGCCTGTCCTCCCCCTGCTGCTGCTGCCTCGTGGCCCTGCTTGCTGCCGGGCTCCCCGGCACGGCCCCGGGGCTGGCTGTCCTCTGCTCTGCTCCCGGGGGGAGGGAAAGGAGGAAATAATGCACTGATGTGCCTCTTGTCTACTGAATCCATCAGTCAAGTGTCTGCCTGCACCTCGGCCCGTGGTGCCCTGCCCTGCTCCGTCCCTCCCTCCATCCCTGGGTGCATCCTGCCATTCCATCCTTCCCTTCGTGTTCCCTCTGTCACCCAACACCCCGTTTTCCCGTGCGCTGTTTGTCTCCGAGTTTAGGTTCGATATGAACACTTGGCTGTGTGGTCCCCGAGGACCTGCAGTACCAGCCTGGAGGAAGGTCCCCGTGGGAGCCCAGAGAGCCTCCAGCACTTTCCCTCTGAAACACGGCAAAAACTTCCCAAAAAGTCCCTGCTGTGAGGAAACAACTGCGGGAGTGGGATCCCCTTCTCCAGGTTTGAACTGGGCTCTGAACTGGATCAGTCTGAACATCACTGAGCTCCCCTGGGAGGGACGAGGGCACGGCTGCGACCTCTGCTTCACCACTGATCCCTTGGAGCTGCTAACAGCCTGGTGAGGTGACAGCAGCGGGAACGGGCCTGGGAGCAGGGTCCTGTGGAAGCTGGGGAATCCTTGGCTGTGCTCTGTGCCCAGCAGGATCCATCCACCACGAGGATGGGGCTGGATGCACGCACTTTGTGCCCACGGAGGTCCTGCCCTTTGCTCTTCTGCTTTGCAGCCCCGGAAATGAGACAAGCGAGTGGTCCCTTCACCTGGGAGCAAGCAGGAAAGCACTCGCAGACAGCAGGAAACAGCCTGCTCTGGGATAAAAGCGGCTCTGCTGGAGCAGATTTCCGTGGGGGATCGCTGCTTTCCAGCCTCTGGGAAGGTGGTGCGGCAGCCGGGGAGATGCTGTCCCTCAGCACCGTGTGAGGCTGCTCTGGAGAGCAGCAGCAGGGCTGGGTGGGTTTGGCCGCACTGCACCGGAGGGAAAGGGAGGATCCGGGGAGGGTTGGGAGAAAACCTCTCTGCAGGGACTCCTCCTGAAGGCCGATCCGTGGGACAGGAGCCTCTGGCCGTGGGCAGAGGCAGGACAGAGATCTGAGTGCCTGGGGGATGCTCTGGGAGTGTCACCATCTCCTCGTGGCTCACCGAGGGCTTCCTCCACTTCCGTCTTAGTGGCAAGAGGCTCAAACAGGAGCTCAAAGAGCTGCTAATAAAGGATCCAGCAGTTCCCCAGGACAGCATCGCCCTGGGGTACTTTTCCCAACATCTTCTAGAAACTCAAGACAAAAGGCAGGCTGTGAGTAGGGGAAGAGCAGGTGCTGTGTCCCAGGGCTGAGCTCTCCTTCTCTCCTCCCCACCAGCCCGGATCAGATGCATTCCTGGGGTGTGGAATGGGGAGGAGGAGCGCTTGCTGGAAGTGTCTGTGTCCTGTCTGGGTGTCCCACCCACGCTGTGGGACAGGAGTCAGCTGTCCCTGTGTTGGCGAGGCAGGATTACACTAAGTGGTGGCTCACTCTCAGACCTGTGTGACCCAGAGGTGCAGCCAGGGCTCAGAAAGCTGCTCTGAATTTGCATGATTCACTCCTGGCCCCGACCTAAAATCCCCACTAAAAAACATATAGAATTTTATTTCTGAATTTTAACTCAGGACAAACTCAAAATCCACAGTTCGTCACAGGGGAAAGGATTTTTACCTCCAGGCAAGGAGCTACCTTGGCCACAACCATGAAAACCAGGGATTGCTCTGCTTTCCCTGGAGTGTTTTATTTTGGTTTTGCCTTTAAAGCCTGTTGCCTCCATGCACAATCCTGGATATATGTTCTAAACCCAGCTAAAATAGGTTACAGTGTGAGATTTAACGATTCAGCATTTCCCTTGCCACTGATTTACTGACTGATGCTCAACTTCTCCCTTTTTTTTTTTTATCAGTCAAAGAACTGCTTGGCCATCGAGAGCTGCAGGCAGCTGCAAAGGGAATTAAATAATAATATCTTTGGGAGGTGAAAACGCCTGGATCGAGTGGAGCAGCACCACCCTCCAGGCAGCCAAGGAAGAGCCAGATAGGAGCTCAAACAGAAGGAGAAGCCTCCGTGAGCTTCTGGTACCTGACAGCCCCAACCCAGACTCAGCCCGCACACGTGCCAGGGCGGTTTGCAAATTCACTTTGTGTGAACCAAATAATCTGTACTGATTTGGTTTGGGGAGACAAGGAGGTGCTTTGGCTCTCTCTGAGGTTTGTGTGAGGGGTCACCAAACCCCGCCTGGCCCCCAAGCCCCCCGGCAGCACTGACCCAAGGCGGCGAGAGCCCCCAGATGAGTTTCCTGAGCCCCCTCCCTGCCCTGGGTGCTCCCCACCAGCTCTGCCAGCTGGGGCTGTGTGGGACACCCCCACGTTTTGTGCCCAAGCCTGCCCAGGGGCAGTTCCCAGCACAAGCAGGCTGGCAGAGCCGGGCCCTTGGCACCCCACACCCTTGGGTGGGATGGGGGCACAGCTGTGCACCCAAAGTCCCACCAGCACCAGACTCTGTTTTGTTTTCCCATCTACCTCCAGTTTTTTCCCCTAAACTCCGGCAGATTTTTCCAGGACATGAAAGCTGGACTTGTAACCCTGTCCCAAAGCCACACCACGTTATTCAGTTAGGCCAAAAGCCAAAAACCAGCCGCCTCTCCGAGTCCAGATGTGAATGTTCTTCCTCTCAAGCTCACGATGCTGAAGAAGTCTCAGAAATAGCTGGTCTTTATCCCTTCTTCTCACCCCAAACCCTCTCACCTTGCTGGGCTCTGGGTGTCCTCTCCTGTGTCACTCCTGGCAGCGCTGTCCCCTCACCCCTGCTGCCCCGGATTTCAGGAGAGACGTTTGCATCAAACTTCTGCTGAAGAAAAGAGTGGAGGATTTGGGCACACTGGAATTGAGAGGGACCTGGGGGGATCTCGGGGGCAAGGACCTGCTCCACCTCTGCAGGGAAATCCCTGCCCACGGGTGACAGGGCTGCTGGAGATCAGCAGCAAGGAGGGAGGAGTGGTTTGGATCAGGAGGAAACGGCAGGGGAATTGTGGCTTTGCCAGCCGGGAAGAGAGGGGTGTGGGGAGAGGCGCTGCCCTGGGGGTAGAGGAGGTCCTGCAGAGAGGCTTGGAGCTGTCTGAGAGCACTCCAGGGGGTGAAGGATGGGTGGGTGGGTGCTGTGGGTGCATCCCAGGATCCTGGAACACCTGGCATGGTTGCTCAGGGTCTGCTCTTTGAGCTGGCCCAGGGCAGTGCTGTCTGAATGAGCCTGGGGGCCAGAAACAGTTGGGGAAGAGGAGGGAAGAAAAGGTGGAGGAAAAAGGGATGGCCAGAATCCAAAGGAAACCTCTTGGAGACAGCGCAGAGCCGCTCCACGGTGGTGTCTGGGAACCACGCGGAACGTGAAGTGGAAACCAACGAACCGCCGTGAGCACGCGGGAAATGGGGCCTGATTGAGGGACAAAAACAGGAGCAGATGGGCAACCCTGCCCACCAGCCCTTTCCAGGGGTCTCATTTGCCACGGAAGCAGGAGAACGGCCATCCCTGAAGCACCGAGCGCTGCTGCTGTGGGTGGGGGGGGCCTTGTCCTGGGATGTTCCTGGAGACACTCCAGGGTGTCCGTGTGAGGGGAGCGGGCAGCATCCCACACCCACTGCCCCAAAAACACCCACTGCCAAAACCAGCCTGCTGAGGGTGGGGTGCCCGAGGCCTTTATCCTCAGGGCCGAGTCCAGCGACCCCGTGCTGGGGCACTGCAAGGGCTCAGCGAGTCCCACAGCTCCCGAAGCGACATTTGGGCTTTGCTGACACAAAACAAACGAGAATTTCCTCCGACATTTTTGCCAAAAACACGCGAGTTGGGAGAGTTGTTTAAACAACTCTGTCCTGCTTTGCAGTCAGAGACCCTCTGTACGATATTCTGAGACCCTCTGAATTGTTTCACGGCAAGTGCCAGCAGGTAAACCCCAATGCCATCCCAAGGGCCGCTCCTAGCACCTCTCCGGGGAGGCTGGGAGTCTCTGCCTGGGGATTTTCCTTTGACCCCTGAAAGGTGCTGCGAGCCAGCACACCAAGGAACCTTTGTGCCTGCCCATCTCAGCCTTCAGCCCTGGAGGAAAGCAGGGAATTCCCTCTGGAATGCTTGTGGAGGTGGGGACCAAGGGATGCTTGCTGAAAGCCAGCATCGACCCCTTCCTCCCTCCCACTGCAGCCTGGGGAAGCTTAATGAGTTAATGCTGATTAAGTGCTTTCAGATAATCAGATAAAGGTGTCATAAAAGTGCTTTACAGTGATGATGATGTGTTTTATGGTGAGGAGAAACTGATGATCCCAAATAAAAATCCAAATTAAATCGGGGGGGAAGTACAAAGGTGTCTCCGGATCTGGGGTGAACTTCACATTAAGGGCAAAAAAAGCATTCAAGCATTTGCCAAGTTCCCATCTCTGCTGAAACCGTGCCTCATGCTGACCTCCCCCCTCCTCTCCAGGAGCCTTTCTGCTCGAGACCAAGATTAATTACCTCCCTCACAGCCCTTTGGGCTTCCCCCATCTGATAAGGTGTGAATAAGGCTGACAGGACCTGCTAAGGGTCTCACAGCTTTCTCAGCTCCGTGTCCTGCCTGGAGCACGGCCGGCACATCCCGGGGTGGCTGCGTCCCTGCCGACACCCAGCCGTGGTTAACTCCTGCCTTCTCCTCAACCTCTGGTATCCACGGGGTGGGAAACGTAGGGATGGCGCTTCTGCCTGCTCTCCATGGTGGGGGAAGAGAGGAACCAGCCCCAAAGCCGGAATCCGCTTACGCCAACAGCGCCAGGCCTGGAGCACGACCCTAAATAAAGCAGGGAACAGCATTTCCCCCACTCTGAGAGCTGCCTTTGTCCAGGCTGTCAGGGACCCAGAGTTGAGGGACACATGTTAAGATCTACAGCAATTAAAAGGGGCTCCAGCCTTAATGTGCTCAGCTGAAAGCCCAGGTCCCCAGGTTGTGCACGGGAAATTGGCTGCTAATTTAGCGGCTGCTGCCAACTGGCCGCATCTGTCCAGCCTTGGACGGCTGTTCCTTCCTTGCTCTTTTCCAAGTGCTTCTCCTGGCAGGATTACAGCCCGGGGAGGAGGCAGAGCCACCTCGGACAACCTGCTCGCTGCACACACTGCTTTGGGTTTATGGGCATGGCTGGGCAGTGCCCCCACCTAGGGCTGTCCCCCCTGCACCCCTCCCTGAGCTTCCTTGGAAGCAACAGGACCTGGCAAAACAAATTCCCAGATCCCGGCTCATCTCGGCTGGTTTATTGGGGAAAACATTTTCATTCCCCCCCTCCATGTTATTTTTCTTCTTTCATTTGAGTTGACTGAAATGATGGGTTAAAAATAAAGCAGCTCCTACTATTTATAGTGTGTTTTTTACTCTTTTGTCAAAGGAAAATGAAAGATCTGAATTTGTTTCACTTCAGTTGAGAACATCAAGTTGAAATGATCCAACTTCTCCAGTGTGGTATCTGTGCTAAAAACACATTTATTTAGGCAAGCTGCTTTGCCAAACTTGACAGGAATCTGTGGCTTTGAGCTGAATTTCCCAGTCATCCTGAGACAGCAGCTTGAAGAACAGTGGATTTGTCTGACAGTATTTCCCAGCCTGGAGTCCACTGGATCTTCAGCCCAAAGGATGTGACAGTGTACCAGAGGAATTACTTCCAACCTGTAAATGCAGAGCCACAGACTCAAACCAAAGGAGAAGCTGAAGGTTTTGGTCAGGTTTGCCTTGGGGAAGCTGAAGGCAGGTGACCCCCAGAGATCCATGCCAAGCTCACCTCCCTGTGTTCCATAATGGATGATGGAATCATTTCCCCACTGGATGACTCCCCATCAGGGGACTCCACAAGCCCACAGTGGCCCTCTCTGACAGGCCAGCAGCTCCAAGATCCAGCACAGTTGCTCCAGCCAGGGAGCTTGGCAGCTCTGGCAGGGCTGGCTCTGCTGCCAAACTGCTCTGAGGCACCTCAGCTCGGTGGGGGTGACGGAGAGGGACCTCAGGAGGGATGCAGAGCTTGGAAGAGCTCTCCACCACTGTCAGCTCTGGGTTCTGACCCGTGCTTGCAAAGCTCTGCTGTGTTACAGATTTGGGATCCTGGTGCTGGCAGAGCCTTATCAGAGCTCCAGCGCTCCCTCAGGGCTACCAGTGCAGGGGGAGGAGATTTGGGATGACTCTTTGCTGCTTTGCTGGCAGAAGGGAGGAACTCAGCACAGCGACGATGCTCCAGAACACCACTGAGGTGCTCCAGGTGCCGGCGGGAGCACGGACGAAACGCAGGGGACTCCATTCCTCCCCGAGGGAACACACGTTGCCCTTCAAACCTCCTTGACCGCTTGGCAGAGGAGGTCAGTCCCTCATCTGCGGCACTCAGGACGAGCACCCAGTGACGGCTCGCCATGCATCACCCCGGCGGTCACGCTGGAGCTCGCGTGTCACTTCCATCCGTCTTTGTCCCAGCGCTCCCTGTCACCGGCAGCTCCGCGGGAGAGCGGGGGGAGAAGGGGAGGCTGGGCAAGACGGAGCCAGGGAGAAGCAGGCGGAGAAAGGGAGACTGGGAGGCACATGGGGTGAGGAAGGCACAGCCATCCATGTTCTGTTTATTGAGGGTTGCTTACTCCTCTGCTGGAAATTCCCACCAGCCGTGCCCTGAGGGCGGCTGCTGGCTGGGGAGGGATGGAGGTATCCATCCTTCATCCTTGCGGGGCAGCGAGCAGGCAGACAACCTTGGGAATGCCTTTTGAGACCACTCCAAACACCCTCAAGCTCGGGATTCCTTTGACTTGGAGGCAGGGAAGGCGATTGCCCCTCAGGAGTGCAGCCCCGGAGCCCCGGCTCTGCTTTGTCGCGATCTGTGGCACAGAGCACAGATCTGTGACCTCTGGAAGTGCTGGAGGCCGGGCTGGACGGGCCCTGGGCCACCTGGTCTCTTGAGTGGCATCCCTGCCCGTGTCAGGGGCTTGGGAGGAGACGGCCTTTGGGGACGGGTGGGATGGGAGGATGCGGGGCTGAGCCGTGAATTCTGTCTCCCTCAGACAGAGATGGTGCAACAAACAAACTCCCTCCGAGCCAGCTTTGGTGCTCTCCGAGGGAACTTGGCCGCGCTGCTGCCGGAGCGGCGCTGCCTTTGTGCCGTGCCGAGCGCGGCCCCGCGTTTCATCTCCCGCCCGCCTCTGCGGGCCGGGGGAGCTCCTCGGGGTCATGTTTGTTATGTTTCCAGGAAGCCCCTCCAGAAAAACATCCTCGAAACACAGAGGTTTCCCTTCTGCCGGCATACAAATGAACCCCAAACAGAGCCCACTTCAAAGCGGCCGGCTAATGAGCCGCTCTCTCCCCCGCCCCGCCCTGGTTTCAGGAGGGCCCTAACGATGCTGCGGGATTACAAAGGCGTTTGGAGACTGTTCAGCGGGAAAAAATAGAGGGAGAGGGGGCAGGGAGCAGCGGGAAGCAGCACGGGCATGCCAGCACAGGCGGCTGTGGGATGGCCCCCAGCACCGCTCTGTCCCGGTCCCCACAGCGGGCACGGGGGGCAGAGCACGGAAAGGGGTGCAGGGTGCCCGGCAGTGCCACCGCACAGCGCTGCGGGTCCCAGCTCCCTGCACAGGGATCGTGGCAGGGGAGCGGCAGGGGAAATTCCAGAGGGTGCCGCGATGGTTTTTATTTTCCCCAGGGACAGGGGTGGGTGATGGGGGCACGGAAGGGGACGAGGTGGAGGAAGCACTGCTTGGACCATCCCACTGCAGCGGGATTTTACCCCGCTGAGCCGCCCTTTCCAACTTTCCTTGGAGCTACTGCTGCTGGCTGTGGGGGTCCCCCATCCCTCCCAGTTCAATCCCAAACCCCACCGAGTCCCTGGGGTTTGGCTGTGCTGGGACTCGGGATGGCTGCAGCTCCCTCCCGGCCTCTGGGGTGGGCACTCGGGGGGGTTTGGGGAGCTCAGCCCCCACGAGCTGGGGCTGCAAACGCTGCCCCGAATTCCCAGCATGGAGCATCCAGCAGAAGTCAGTACCAGGTGTGGGATCAGCGAAGGAAAAACAAGAACCAGGGTGACGGTCCAGCTGCAAAGCCCAAACGAGGAGCTGAGCTGGGAAACCAAGCTTGTAGGTTTTTTTGTCCCAAAGTATTCTGAGGTGGAAGCAAACCCAGAAATTTTCTTTTGCTTTGTTCAGAAGTTTTCCTTCTGTTTCTAACTGGTGAAAAGTAGCGTTTTTCTGATTACTGCTTACCAGGGGAAAAAAAAAACAAACGGATTTTTTCTTTTTTTCACACTTTCATTTTATCCACAATTGTATTTTTCTCTGGCTGAGGAAGCATTTTCGGCTACAGAAATGTAAAACAAAACTAAAAATAAAGCCTTCCTGCTCGTGAGCTGTAAATATTCGCCGTGCTCTGCAGTTCCCTGTGTCAGGTGGAAGGTTTCCCCAACCAGCAGCAGCAAGGACATTTTGCTCAGGATCATGTTCCTGTGTGCACCCAGGATTGCTGCCACCATCGGACAAAGGTTTTTGGTTCAATCTCCTCACCTCCTCATTCCTTCCCAAGTCAGGTCATTTTTCAGGGGAGCATCATCTCCCTGGTGCAGAGCTGAGCCGTGCAGGGCTGCCCTACCCTTACCAAAACTCATTATTCAGAGCAAAACAATGATATTTATGAAAATCTTAAAGGTTTCACACCCTCCAGACTGGACCTTCTTAGATACTTCCACTTTAGAATTTAATAAATAATTTTTCATCAAGAGCACCAGAGGTTTCTCTGGATCTTCTTTCCAAGCGTCTCGCATCCCAAGGCGCTTCCTCGCAACACAAACCGATGGTGCTGGGAGCTCCACCTGCAAATTTCCAGTAGATCTCAACATTCCTTTCCACTCTTCACCTGGGGGATGCTCCAAACCCCAGGACCTTGATCCGCCGTCAGTCAGGGCATCACTCTCAGGCAGCCCCAGAACCTTTGCACAAAACTGGGTCGAGCACGGAGGAGGAAACTCCTTCCTCTGTGCCACCAGCATCCCGCATCTCCCCAGTATAAACACAGAATCTGCAATCCCAACAAATTCCCAGCCCCGAGGGCCGGAGAGGTGATGGATACACCCAGCCAGGCCATTGTTCCCCTGCTGGATAATAACAAATCTTCGATTTCTGGCCGCCTCTGCTGACGCTCGGCTGTGCGGAGCCGGGCTGGGCGCGTCCCTGCAGCAGCCCCGGCGGTGGGGACAGCCCCTGCGGGCAGGGGACAGCGAACGGGAGCCATCAGCGCCTCGGCGGAGTTGTCAATAGCACTGATCGGCCCCGGCATTGATTTCCAGCCCCTCCCACCCAGCGCTGCTCGCCCCCCTCGGTACTTTTCTCTCTTGATCAGGGGATAAGCAAACAGCGGCAGCCGGTCCCGTGTGCCCGGAGCTGGCTGCGCTTCCGCTGGCTCGGGGATCGCTGCGGCTCCCGAGCGCCAGCCAGATCCCGGCCAAAGCCCGGGAACCACGTCCGAGAGCTGAGCACTGTCCGGCCCCACACCCCACATCTCCCCGGGCAGGCACCGGGGTGTGAGGAGGGGTCCTGGAGTGGGCTGGAGAAGGACTTTCCTCTTTCCTCTGGCTGTTGTACCCAGGCCTCAGCCTCCACTCCCCGGGATGGGGCCAAACTCGGAGCAGAGTCCTGGAGCCAGCTGGGCGGCTGCTGTTTGCAGCAGGTCTCAGGAAACGAGGACTGGAGGCAAGCCCGTGTCTCCCGGCACAGCCCACCCGTGGGGGCGAAGCAGCCGAACTGGGGACCCATCCCCCTCCTCACAGCAGCTCCCCTCCACACGCCGGAGCTGGGATGGATGCTCAGGAGCTGCGAAGAGGAACAAACAAACAAACACCCAGACCCCCCTGCTGGTCCCCACTGCCACCGGAGGAACAAAACCCTGCAGCGAAGGGCCCTCGAGTGGGTAATCTCTCCTTCAGATGTGTCCCAGCATCCCTCGCCGCGCGCCGGCCGCACAGCCACCACTTGAATTAGCACCAAAGGCTTATGGGAGCCAGAGTCATTAATCTAGGTGACAAACAGGACTCTGAAGGAATATTTGCACCCCGAAATTGAAAAGATTAGGCCATATTTGTCAAGGATTGGTAGGCTTTATCGCCTCCAGAGCAGATGCTGTTAAATATTCATGAGCTGCATAAGTGGGAGAAGACCTCGCTAGGCCTGATGACTTTCAGAGAGAGAGAGGAGGGAAGGGGGGGACGAGGGCGGGGGGACACAGTGGCATCACCACGCGGGTGGGGAAGGGGGACACGGGGCTGCTCTGCAGAGCAGGGACATCGCTGGCACCCGGGGCAAGGTGGTCGGGGTTGATGAGGAGTTGTGGGATGATCCCTCTGGACACGAGGCAGTGCTTCCACCTCCGGACTCCCGGCCCTTGCACAGAGCCTTTCCTGCCCTGCAGTGGGGACAGGAGCTGGGCAGTTGCACAAAAGGCAGCTGGAAGCTGGGAGGGGGCCACTACTGTCACCTGCAGCCAGCATGGAGGTGGGTCACAGAGTGTCCCCCAAGGAACTGAGGTATGGAGGCTCCAGGACCTGTGGGCCACCAGGCTGGGACACTGGATGTCCCCACACACGTCCCCCAAGACAGAAACAGGATGTGAGATGGAGGTGGGGAGATGTACAGAGGGTCAAGAGGAAAGATTCAACAGGAGGGGGAAGATGGAGAGGTGGGGAGAGGAGCTGGGTGGGGAAAGGGGTGGAAAAATGGGGAGGAGGTAGAGGAAAGTGTGCTGGGGAAGGGATATGTGAGAAAAAATATGATGATGATGATGATGATGATGAGGGATGAAGGATGAGGTCAGAACAAGAGAAAACAATGAAGGAAGAGGAGCAAAGAGAGTAGTACACAAAAAAAGAAGTAGAAAAATGGTGCACAGACAGTGTCCTGTCCTTCACCTCCTAATCCCTATTTCCCCTCAGGTTTTGAAGCGATCTTTCTGAGAGCTGGTGGGGCCCACTGCAGATCCCAGACTGGCACACCCCCCCTGGGGACAGAGGACTGGAGTGAGCAGGTGTCCCCCTGGGCAGCCCTTGGCTGCAGAGCAGGTCACAGGTTCCCACGGCGCATCCCCGAACCCCCTCTCAGTGCTGGGATCAAACCCTCCCACGCCACCTGGAGTTTTCCAAACTGCAACAGAGCCTCCTGGGAAAAATGTGGAGTTTCAGGCTTTCCTGCTGAGCCTGGAGTCATGGGAGCTGCCATCTGGGTCCTTCTCCCTGGCACTTGGCAAGGAGGCACCAGGAACACCCAAACTACGCAGGGACCTGAGATCTCCCTGTCCTCCCCAAGTTTCTCCCTGTATCTTCCCACACACATGGTTGGGTGGGATCCAATTTGAACCAAAACCTCCAAATCTCCCCAAAACAGGGAGAATTTCAGCAAACCAGAAAGCTTGGTTTGCAGCCAGCTGTTTCCCTTCATGTCACTCAACTGATAAAGCGAAAAGCCAGGGCTGGCATTAGGGAAAGCAGCGAGTAAGCTGCAAAACCAGCAGAAAAAGGCTCCATTGCCAGGCTGGGGGGAGACAGACGCTTAATTTAGTGCAGTCCAGGGACTTTTTTTGTAATGTTAGTGGAAAATCCTGATTCATCAAAAGCCCGGTTCTCGGAGAGAGCAGGTCGGTCCCACCAACGCCTTAGCTCAATTTAGAGAAAACCCAAAACAATAAGGGTGATTCAGAAATCCTGTACCTGACCTCTTCCTAAAGGGAAAATTGTTTGCTGGTGGGTGACCGTGGATTTAAATTGTTTGCTGCTCAAGAGGGTGATGGGTGAACATGGAGTGGGTGCACCTGAACCCCCCTGCACACAGGTGCTGGGCACAGCATCGTTCCCCAGGATGCTGAGAGCAGGCAGAGGGGAAAGCAAATGAGAGTGCTTGAAGCTGCTGGATAATCCACTCCCCCAAATTCGCGTTTCCATCTCAACCTTCAAGAGATCTTCGTGCAGTCCTGGCTTCAATCTGTGCACAGGATCTCCTCCTCCCGCTCTTCCCCGCGCTCCCCAGGCCCCCGGCAGCCCTCGCACAATTTAATGTCTTACAGCTCTGTCCCTATTTGACAAACAGGTGATTTTGCTAATGAGGAATAAATGAGATTCACAGGATGAGAGAAAGGGAACAGCAGCTGTCGTGAGCGCAGGATGTGCTGGCTTTATTAAAATAATATATGGCCACATGCTTGGTATTAGGGCTCGCAGTTTGAGAACTCCCATCTCATCCCTCCTGGCTCCCCCTCCCCTCGGCTCCCCGCTCCTGCCTCTCCCTCCTCAGCCCCTGCCTGGAACATTTTCCAATCAGCAAATTACCGGCTGGAGAGCCCAGGCTGGCCCAGTCCATGCTTGGGGAAATGCAGTGGGAACAGAGCCCGGCTGTGCTGGGAACCCGTGTGTGTGCAGCAAAGACAGAGGGAAGGGAAGGGGAAGCAGAAGGGAAGGGGGAAATGGAAGGGGAAATGGGAAAAGGGAAGGGGAAAGTGGAACAGGAAAAAAGGGGAGAACAGAGAAGGAGAAAAGGGGAAAAGGGCAAAATTGAAGGAAAGGGGAAAAGGGGAAAAGGGGAAAAGGGGAAAAGGGGAAAAGGGAAGGGAA
>VZRQ01009512.1:5313-96586 GCA_013397975.1 Machaerirhynchus nigripectus | reverse complement strand
CCACGTCTTTTGCTCAGGCTGCAGACAGAGAGGAGAGAAAAGGTTCTTTTGAACAGCTGTGTATGAAAATCCCATCTTAACCTACAAAAGAATATTCTCAGTAGTAGAAATATATACTGTGAGGTCTGTGTTTCTGAGCTAACACTGAAATACAGCTTCTGGGATCCACTGTAGCTGGTCCTTTGTGGTGGTATGACACCCTGCGTCAGGAGGATCCCAGGCCATCCCCTGGCTGGTTTGTTGTGGCTGCCAGCCTTTCATGCCCTTTCACTGCTGTTCCTCACAGCCCCACTCCACATCTGCAGCATGGACACCATGACCCCAACCCTGCCTTCATGGGGGGGATGAGAAGGGCAGGACCCTTTGGTCAACACAGAGGGTCCCCAGGTAATAAGAGGCCTCAGTCCAGAGAAGTTTCTGGACCATTACCATGTATGTCCAGAAGCCCTGACCTGACCAGGTTATAGCTCCCTTTTTGGTGTGGTTTTCCTTGGAGCAGGATGTCTGTGGTGGGAAGCCCTTCCCTTGGGGCTGGGGTGCTGCACAAGGAGACTTCCTGGGATTGAGCACCCTCACCACCAGCACCACACCTCTGGAAGAGTGACTGTTTTGACCTTGACTGATCCTTAGACCCTTGTGGATGGAGTGAGCAGAATTTCTGGGAACCCTTCAGTGAGAGGACTTCGGGGGGTGTGTGAGTGCATGCGCACTTTGGGCCACCATCCTTGTCCATGGGATAACAATGTCCCTGCCTGGTAGCACCAAACCTATCACCTGCCAAACGTCACTGCTTGCCAACTGCGGTTTGCCTGAGGGTGTTACCTGTGTGAAACTGTTCTCCTGCACCCTCCTGGCAGACACACCACAGAATGTGACAGCTGTGACCTCCTGTTCTGAGGAGCAAGAGACAAGAATGCCTATATTGATAGACAGTTTCCAGTGCTGAGTTTAGCTGGATGGTTGGGTTTGTCTTAGCCTGTCGCAAGGATAAAATGGAAAACCAGCTAATTTTAGTGGCTATACGTATGGAAACACTGCTGCTGTCTGATGTCCTTTCAGTCATCACCTTGACATGCAAAGCCTTTTACTCACTAGAAACACAAAGTCTTTTCTATGGGTCTCCTGTGAGAATGCTGAACTCCAGAGCTTGATAATGTGCAAGATAAATCAGGGTTCAGTCAACGAGCAGAAGACCAAAAAGTTCATCCTAGAGGCCAAATGAACAAGCTCAAAAAGCCTCCACCATCCTCCTCAGCTTTCCAAGTAATCCAAATTCCCGGGTTTGCTTTCTGATGGGCTTTTTTCAATGCTTCGCTGATACTTTTTGCTGTGCCTACTCTAGCTCTGCATCTACCCCCTATTATTTTCTCCTTGTCTGCCTACTCAGAGCAAAGCCTGAAAGCACAGAGCCACTGGATGAATTTGGGATCTTGCCCCTTGTGCTGTTTCGCATGTCCCCTTCAATAATGCAGTGCAAAAAAATCATCAGATGTGGAAGAAGAAAAGATGTATTAATTGCTTGGTGTAGTTATAGAAGATTTTTTTCCTCCAGCTTTTTAGAGCCTGTACTTAATGTGACACTGTTTGTGTCACGTGAAGGGGCCCCATCAGCAGCATTGTCCCTCGTCCCTGGAGAGCTGTGGGTGCTGCCCAGCCTGGCCTTGCCTTCCCCCTCACCCTTGGCTGCCTTTCCTCGTCGTTTTCTTAGTGGCTTTGCCTGCCAGATGATTCCTGATTTCTCCAAAGGCTCCTGCTTGTCTTTCCCCACCCTCCTTCAGATGGATGTGCTCCCCTGGAGAAGTCCTGCGGTCACCAGCTGTTGGCAGGGCATTTGAGCTGCTGCGTCCAGCAGAGTGGTAGGATGCATCGTCAGTGCAACCTGCTAAATTACCTGTTAGAATTACCTGTAATAAAATAATACATGTGGAGCCTATTAATTAGATAGAAAGGAATGTCACGGGATAATTTTCATCCATAATTTGCCTTTTTGCCGTGCAGAAGTATGTGCCATTTAAAAATAGCCAGCTGTACAAATTCAGCTTCATAGAAGAATAATCAGATAAAATGTCTTGACCAGTACTGAAGAGCAGTGGAAGTCTGGTACAAGAATGAAATGGCCTTTCTAAGCTGTTAAAATAGGCAGGCTTGCTAACACTGTTCTCATGATATTTCTCCTTGTGAGCCAAATCTGCTCTCCCTGTCTGTTCAGACCTGACACATTTAGTTTTGCAGATGGGTAAACCCCAAAATAGTTACAGGGTTGTAGTGCTCAGAGAGTACTTTTTGGGTTTTTTTCTCTGATGGATGTTGCTTAAGAGTCAGCCCAACCAGTGTTCTCGGGAGAACTTGGGTTACCTGCCAACACGCCTTGGAGAAGACAGGAACTGAGCAGCCCCGGGCAGAAAACAGTGTGTGACCCCCACGGAGAGCAACCAGTGGGTGCCCAGAGGAAGGAGAATGCCAGGAGATGTATCCAGCTGCCTTGTGCTGGAGCTTTGCTGTCAGAGGAAGCAACACGAGGGCGGGAAAAGCCGCCTGTGTTCAGCAGAGATGGTTCTTGTGTGGTGCTGGTTTCCTCGCTGATAGTGGAACAGGAGGGGCACCAAACAGAGGGGCAGGCAGTGCTGTGTTTATTGACTCTTCCTTGGAAAAATTCCAGGTCATCCAGCACTCTGCCCAGGAGGCACAGGTGAAAAGATAGGCACAACTATAGGGAGTTTAACCGACTTGAGCATAGGGTTTCACTGGTTGTACAGCAGTTACTTGTTTTATTTTTCTAAAAAGTAAAATGCCATCTGATTAACCAATGTGCTCTGAGATTCCTGCATTCCTAGTCATAGATAATTGTTTCTTCAAATGGAACAGAACTGATTTCTTTTATTTTAAATGATCTCTATTCAAGCCTGTTTTCCTTATGTGGCACTGAGATCAGGATCACGCCCTGATTTAGTACTAAGAACCTGAGTGTTTGTGGCCCAGAACATATTTTTCTTCAGTGAGCAAGTCTGGTTTTTACGAGTCTTTTTTTTTATAGTGGAGACTTGAACTTCTACATTATGAGTAATGCTCCAAAAGGAAACATGACCATAAAAAGCTCAGCATAGGCACAACTCCGTATGGGTCTGGGATGCAAGTAACTGGAGATTCCGTGACTTGCTACAATATTTATCTCCAATTCCCCCGCCCATGTTTGTTGCACTGCTCGCCAAAGTACGGTTTAAGTGTTAGTGAACCATTCAACTTGCAAATATCAGATCCACAAAGACCAGTGATGAATTCAGTCAACTCCCTCGGCCCTGAAGGTCGATAAGCAAAAACTTAGAAGCACAACAAGAAAAAACTATGTATAGCAAGTAGGTGAGGCCTAATTACATTTTTAGTTAATGAAAGTGCTTGTATTAATTTTCTCTTTAAACCAGAATAATACTGTCCTGAACGGCTGCTTTCCAGTAATTATGAGTCTGCATGGATGCAGCAGTGCCAAAAATCTCACTTTGTCTTTTAAGCAATTTAGAGTGGGAATCCTTTTAAAACTGGTATGAGGCTTTTCTGTATTTCTGTTTAAAAACCTACTTTTTTTGTGCATTTGGAAAAGAAAGAGTGTGTGAGATGACTCATAATCATTGAAGAGGGATATCCTGGTGTCACAGTTCCATTTTATTGACCTTAATTTGCAGTTTGGAAACCAAATCAATCCATTTTGAGCTGGTAGCTCTCCAAAATGTATCTGTTACTTAGAGATTAACTATTTGAGACACAAAAACTTTGTGAAATATACTTGGCTGTTGCACAAATCCCATATGGCATAGCCACTGTGTGTATGCGTGTTTACTGTCCTTTCTAAAAATGCAATGTCTATTGCAATTTGGAAGAACAAAACCTAATAAGATTCACAAAAGAATGCAGTAAATGTGGTTTTTTTAAAAATGTTTAATCAAAAGAAAAAGCATTTTGTTTCCCATCCAGTGTTTTTCAGGATTAAAAACACAGCTAAAGAAGCAGATCATTGTACATTACTTGACCTAAGCACTAGCAGAGGGGCTTTTTTATTCAACATATTTTACCTCTTTGCATCATAGCTGAAAAACACCAGGCAAGCACTGGTCCAGCAGATTATTTCAAAAACATTAAGCTGGTCATTTAGTCCATAAACTTCCCTCTTTGGAGAGTATCTTGGGAAAAGCTGCCAGACTGGAAGAGAAATGCTTCATCTAACTGAGTTTAATCAACATTAGGAGTGTGAGCAAATTGAATGAGAATGGGGGATGGGGGCTTTTGTCTGGCTAGAAGGTGACACCCACCCTGCCTAAATTCAGATGAACTGCCCTGTGCGTGCACAATGCCAGTGCAGAAATCCCTGTGTAGAAGAGCACAGTCCTTTAGCCTCTCTCTGTCCCTTGCTATGCAGAGATCACTGGTGTGCACACTGAGGCCATTTAGTCCTCCTGCTTCCAGGGGGGGAATGCGGATGCACATGCTTTTGTAAGCACATGGTTTTCCTGCCAGTTCTTTTCTCTGCTCTAGTGCTCATAAAAATGCTCAGCTCTTCTCCCTGCTCCTCTTACCACGGCGTTTCTATTCTCTGGGCATCTCTTCTGAGCAAAGCCTGAAAATCTCCCAAGGCGAAGTGTGTTCCTCCTCACTCTCTGCATTCCAGTGTGTGGGGATAGGAAACACCTGCCCCTATTTTATCAGGAGAATAATAGGTTTTGAGTGCAGTGAAGCTTTGAGATCTGTACCCACATCTCACACGCTGCTGCCTGCTCTCTAGCTTCACTCAGCTGGTGGAGATCCCTGTCCTGCAGCGTGGATGACCAAGGATGGCATGACTGTAAGCATGGATTGGTTCATGGATGGAGCTCTCAGTGCTGGTGTGAACAAGGAACAACAGCTCAACTGATGGCCAAAGCTTCTGAGCTGAACCGACTGTGTCAACTGATCTGTGTTTTTGCATCTTACATCAGGACCTGAGGGCCTAGCCTGTACTGAGGGGTGAGGTCATGGGAGCAGGAAATATGGATGGAATCAGATAAAAGAAGGAAATGTTCTAATTTTCAGCACATCTAAAGAATATATGTTATACTCTGCTACTGCATGAACACGAATCTAAACAAGCTTTTTCTGCTGTGTGCTGGAGGAAATTCAGGGCACTCAGGCAGCCTCTTTGCCATAGACCTTTTTTGACTCTTCAACTTGTTTTCTGACTGTTTTAACAAGGTATTAAAACTGAGGACAAGGATATAATACTGCAGCAACTGCTGGGATTGGAATCAATTTTTATTTCTTGTACTGGCTGCTTGAGGAAGAATCCTTTTTCAGCTTCATCCTTTTAACTGAGCTTAGTAGGGGGCGAGACATGCAGTAGCTGACTGGAACAAGAACAGGGTCCATCTATTGCTCTGGGTCTGTCAGCTCGCACCTGGAGTAACTACTCTGACCTGCAGCAGTGGGTTCAGGGCAAACCCTCGAGGTATGATTTTGATGAACAAGCAGGATTCAAACCCATACACAAGTCACAAATCACAAGTCACAAGTCACAAGTCACAAGTCACTGCATTTTGGCTGAGTCTCCTCAACAGATACTGCCACCTCCTGAAGTTCATTGTGGTTTTAAGTGTGCTGGGAGCAATGGCTTTTCCCTGCATCTGGAGGCAATGTATTTTCTCATGTACTTACTGTGGGTTAAGACTGACCTGCAAGAAGTCACTGTAGGTCTATTAACCTGGGCTAAGTTGCTAAAACCTGGTAATTATTCATGCACCTAAACCTTAAAATGTTTATTCTCTGTTGGCACTGAGAAGGAGCCCTCACTGTAACTGCAGATTCCACCTACACCCAGGATCGTGCTCTGGTCCAGGTACAGACAGTGGTAAAATATGTGCCAGATTTGTGCTCAGTGTTACCCAGAGAGACACCCTCACCTCCTCAGAGGGCACCACACTGTTTACAAACAGGTACACAGTGGTTGCAAGTCTCTTGGTAGAGATGTAACTCTTGCCCCCAAAGGAAAGCCCCGCAGGTTTAAGTGTTTCAGGGCTTTATTTTATCCTCCTCCTGCTGGGATTAGTATGCAAAAGTCCAGATTAGCTCTGTTCTAAAAATGATGGCAGAACCCAGATCTGTGCCCAGTGTGACTGTGGGGGCATGAGGAGGTGGGAACAAGCAGAAGAAGGACTGACCTAATTTCCAACACTGCTGTCACAACAGCTTCCACCTACTGGAATTGTCCAAGAAGAGTGTAGAGAAGCTTGAAATATAACTTTGGAGGCTTTTTGTCCTCCCTAATGGGGATTGAGCCTGTCCTTGGGCACGGCTTGGCTGTACCCTTTCCTGATTCAAAGGTAAAAATATAGATGCTCTCTCCCACGCGCTTGCATAAATTTTTGGCAACACCAGGCCGTGCCCACAGCACAGCACATTCTTCTGCTTGATGTGAGGAACATGGTGCTTACCAGGGCTGCTTTGCCGTGGTGGGTGGTGACAGATAAGCGGTGGTGAATCTCATGCCTGGCTGATTTCTCTGCCCATCTCTTGGAAATTCTCACCCTCTTCCCACTGAGTGTCCTCTCCCCCACAGGGAAAATGCACCAGCAGCCACAGTGAGGACTTTGGCAGCTCACCCTCTCACCAGCAGAGAGCACAAGTTCTCCCCCTAGGAGAACCTGGGGTGGTTTTTAGGGTATTTTTATTGTTGGTTTTGTGTGAAAAGTTTATGTAGAAAGGAATTCTTGACAGGAAATCTTGTGAAAACTGCTTTCTTGTCGCACAAGAAGTTAATATGGCAACAGGATCCTTGCACTGGTGAGAACATTGGTGCTGGGATATGAGAGTTCCTGTCACGAGGCTCTTGACCCTTGTTGCTAACATGGAACCGGTGCTCACATGGCACAGGTCCCCTGTGCCAGACACGGTGACAGCAAGTGGGCAGGCAGTGGTGGCTGATAATCAGAGATGCCTGAGATGCTTCCAGGAGGACTTATCTGATAGGAGTAAGAGGAGCAGACCTGCTCGAGCAGTAGAACAACACTCCCACGGGCCTCTGCCAGAGGATACAGCTATTAGTGAGAGCATTTCAGTCTTCCTATACTAGCTTTGCTGGAAGGGCTGGGAGGGCAGAGGGCCTTGCACAGCCCGAAGCTGAGCTTGAAATGCCTGGTGTGGAGATGATTGTGGGAAGGGAGTCTCTGCTGAGCAAGGCTCGGTGAGGATAAAAGCAGCCTAGGGGAAGCCACTGAGACAAGGGTCAGCCTGCTGATGGCCCCTGAACTGGAGATGCCTTCGTGGACAGGGTGCCAGTTGCAAGAACTGTGTTGGCTGCCTGCCAGGGGGAAAGTCTAGGGAAGCTGCTGGAATGAAGAAATCCCAAACACACAAACACTGCATCATGTTTTGGTGCTGGGAGAACTGCGTGGTGGGGAGGGCGAGCAGGCTCCACCTGAGGATGCTAGGGGTTTGTTCTGCACTGTCTGACTGAAACTGCTCTCTGTTGAACACCTGAGAGAGGATGCCTGGTGGGGCTGCAAAGGAAAGTGAGGGTGGAGATCATATGGTGTGACCCAGATGTGGGAACTGCAGAGCTCTGCAAAGAGAGGCCTCACAGGAGAGCTGTGGGGGAGAGAGAGTCTGCATCTTACTTTGAGACGAGGAGCAGAGCTCCCCAAATGTGTCTAAGGTGCAGAGATTCCTCCCCTTACTGACTCATCTGAGACCAGGATGCTTAAAATAAATCAGAAATCAAGCTTACTCATAAAAATCCATATTTATTAAAAAAAAAAATCCATATTTAGACACCCAAATAAGCTTTTAAGGATGCCTCTGGGTTGGCAACCAGTTTTTTCTGCAAACCAAGCCACTTGCTTAGGTGGTTAAGAGTGACTTTAACAACAAACCTTCAAGGACCACATCTGCAAACCTTTGCCAGAAAGAACTGGCTATGAATCCTGCCTCGTACACACAAATGGCCTTTGGAAAGCAGAAGGCAGCTTTACTTTCCCATTACTCCGTGGAGCCAACATACTGTTTGACATGCTGGGAGCCAGCTGGATAAATGGGAAACATTGCTATGCATTCTTAGAGAGTCTGTGCCTGAATTAGCTAAACCAGAACAGCCCTCTTGCCTGTGCTGGCTACGGAGAAGCAAGGATTGCTCTGCCTGTGGGGTTTCCCTGGACCCAGGCGCCCACACGGAAGAAGGGAGACAGCGCTTTCAGAAAGGATGATTTCAAATTAATCACTGAAAAGTACAAAAGCAGATGTTGTAGAGCAATAACATGAGGAAGGAAGAAGCTGTTTGAATGTATTTAGAGACAGAAAAAAAACCAGATGAGCACACTGGTCTGCTCCACTGCCGTAAAGTAATTTTCTGTTTTCACTGAACGATGAGGTCAGGGGATTGTTTCAAACAAATAAGTAGCATAATTGAAGGATAATGGATACAGAGAGAGAGAATGTAGATTTGTGCAGAAAATACAGGGAGTTACTCTGCAGTAATTCTACGCACCCCCCTGCTTTCAGCAGAATAAGCTTAAAATTCAAGACCCACTGAACCTTTTCTCCTGAGGAACGAGTCCTCCTGGCTAAACCCCAAGTGATTTAAATGCACACAAGTAAATACACGTAAGATGAATTACTGGAAAAGATCATATTGTTTGCCTCCACAGGGAGAATTACCCCTTTAGCTACAGCAGTGCTCAGCACAGCCCCTATCCATCCACATACCTGCTCCGAAGCATAATCCCAGAGCCGCTGGTTTCCTCCTTGCTCTGCTGGTCATCCCAAGTGAAGCCGCGTCTGGGAAGGTCCCGGTCATACCGGGAACCACGGGGTACCTCCAGGTCCGCAGCTGCCTCTGCCCGGCTGCTTGCGAAGCCGCTTGAGGGGAAGGACGGGGTGCGCTACCCCTCTTCTTCACCGGAGGAAAAGATGACGTTTGGCAGGGGTGGCCGCTGCCCGGCTCCTTTCGGTGTCATGTGGGATGCGGATCACGCGGCCGCCCCCCGGCAGGTCCCGGGCCCTCCTCCCGCCCCGTCGGGGCCATCAGCACCACGGACAGCGCCGGGCGCGGCGGGGCGGCCGCACCGGGGGAGCGCCGCGGGGACACCGGGGGACACCGGGGGGACATCGGGAGGGCCCCGGGGCTGGGCCGCCCCCGGCCCGCGGCGGGGCCCGGCTGCCGGCGCTGACGTGCCGGTTGCCATGGCGAGCGCGGCGGCTGGAGAGGATGCTTTTCTCCCACGATGGTCGCCATGGGACCCCGCCAATTGAAAGGAACGGAGNTATTCCCACGTGGATACTGAAACTCCGACAGCCTGGTCCGTTCCCCTGCTTCCCCCACCATTTAAAACTGGGCACCTTTTTTATTTCGTGAGGAATGGCACCGACACCATTTCCTTATGTTCTCTGCCACATACAATTTATTAAGCAAGTTGGAATGATAACAACCCTCCCCAAATCCTAATCTGTAATCTCTCACAAACGTTTTTCCTGCAGAATTACAACAGCTCCATAAATTGTATTACACTGCAAGCTTAAGGAAGGAAGAGATCATTTTAGTTCTGACAAACTTTCTGCCTGTGAACTAAGCAAGAAATTTTTTTTGGAGTACGGATTTCTACTATTTTGGGCTTTCTGACTTGAAAAGCATTGGTAAACTGGACCAACGAAAGCTGGATATTTTCCTTTGTTTTCCCTCATTTTTCAGTGGAGAACTCCAAGTATATTTTTGTAATTTTTTTTTACTAGATGTCTTTAGTGGAGAAAAACTACAGTTGTATGTTGAAAAAATACAGTAAAGGAAGAAATGATCAATGTGGTTTTTTCACACTAATTACCGTGGTGTAGTTCAGTTTCCTATAATTTACAGTTTTAAGTTCCATTACATACAGTGGAGTGGGCACCCTGGGAATCAGGTCAGAAACATAGAATAGCTTCTATACAAAGAATAGACTAGGCTAGAAATAGATAAGGTGTGGGAAGATCTTTTAGACTGAATGACACGGAGAGTGTCAACAGCAATTGTCTGCTCATCTTCCAAAGGAAGAACTTGGAAGGGAGCATCAGATGAAGGAACCTGGTTCAGAACACAAAGAAGGGGGGTAAGGGGGAGTTCCTCAAAGTGTGGGTGCACCTTCCTGGGGTTCCTTGCCAGAGGATGGTGTGGGTGCAGAATTTCACGTGAAACTGAGGAGAGTTTGAACAAATGTTTGGAAAAATGCTAAATGGAACTGAAGTCTAAACTAATCAAACCCATTGCTTTCAGAAAATCATCTGAGCTCAGTGCACTGGAGGTTGGGAAAACTCCTGGAAAAAGGATTGTACTGAGGTTCAGTGAAAGGTATTTTCATAAAGAAACCAATAATTTTCTGAAGTTTGGGCTGGGGGTGTGGCTTTCTAAATACACCTACAATATACCTTTGCTCTGTTAGAGAATGGCAATTGTAATGGCAGCTTGGCCATACACCAGCTTCATTGCCAGGTACTTCACACAGTGTATTTCAAAGTTTGCTGGGTTTTTTCCTAGCAAGTTGGGTTTTATGTTTTGTTTTGGGTTTTTGGTGGTTGGTCTTTGTTTTTTTTTTTACTGTTTTCCTCACTATGGTTGTCAGTGTTTGAGAAAGATAATCTTAATTTTCGCCTTCTTTTCAACTTGGTTCCCCTGACAGTGCAGGAGGGTGAAGGAGATTTGCCTGACACCTGTGTTGAGGCAGTGCTGCCCAGGGAGATGGAAACTGCTTGACTGACTCAGCTCAGCTCCTCCAGTTCAGGGGTGGAACCTCTGGCAGTTGTAAATGCACCATGTTTTGACAGAAGGCATAAAACCCTGACAGATGTTTTGGGGTTCACTTCCTCCCTCTCGCCATGTAGACATAAGAATGAGGGCTTGAAATATTCAGTGATACTAGTTTTTCATGAGCTTTGCTCACGTTATCTTCTCCGCTGGCTGTTGGACTGGTCAAGCCTTTATAAAATCCAAGCACACCATGCTGGTATTGATAAACTGGAGGAGGGTGAGGATGCACACCTTGTTCAGCACATCCAGAGAGCCTGAGGCATCAGTCCTTACTGTTTGGAGACTTGTTTCGCTGACAAGACCTAAGCATTTTCTCAAGTTTGTCACAAACAATCCCCGTTATTCCAAATCTGATGTTGGTTGTTGCCGGAGCCACAGCTGCTGCTGGTTATTTTGGAACTGCTTTTGCAGGGCAAGGTAATTTTCATTCAGCATTGATCTGATTTTATTGTGTGGGTTTTTTTGACCAAACCTTGAAGTAAATCTCAGATTTATTTTTTTTTTGACACCTGTGACATTCCTGGTATTAAAGATGCTTTTATTCCTGCCAGTGAATCCAGAGACAAACCCAGACAGAGATGGCAAGTACCTCAACTGACACTTGACTAGTGACAAAAGGGTTCTCCACCAGAAGGTCTGCTGTGGGGAGGGGGAGCAGAGAAATAAATCCTGTGAAGGGATGAGAAATAATAGGTGCCAATCAAATTGTCTGAAGTGTTGTGCCTTCGGTGCATTGGGATCATTACGGCTGAGTGACTCCCTGGGGTGCAACTCCACACGGGGTCTGTGTTTGCAGGGGCAGGCAGGGGGAAAGCATTGTCATTTCTGCACAGGGCCAGACTCTGAGCTGGCCTTGATAGTCCCTATGGGTCCCTCCCAACCCAGGGTATTCTGTCATCCTGAGTTTTCCATTTTATTCAGGGGGATCAGGCTCTGGGGCTCAGTACACAAAGGTCACCAGCCCTGGGGGGCTGGAGGCAGCTCTGGGGTTGGGCCAGGAAAAGTCTGTCCTTAATTCCTGCCTCTGTTGGTGCCTCAGAGGTGTGGTTCTAGATCCACCATTTAACGTCTCTGGGCCAAGCTCTGATCAGGGGAATCTGCTGTGAGTTAAAGTGAAGTCCACTGAAGCCCGATGGCAAAGCCCAGCCTGCCACCTGTTAAACACATTGCCACTGGTTGTCCTGGGGCTGAGTTTGGCTCAGAGCCTCAAGAACTTGGACTGGTGCATGAACGACTCCAGATTCTCTAAGAATGCTGCATTTCAGCCTGGTTTTGCTCCAGGGATAGACAAGGATCCCTCAGTGTGGATTGTGCCACTAAAGGGTAGCCCACCAAGAGCAGGGGTTTTTGTTTTGTTTTTTTTTTTTCACCTGTTTAAATCCCAGCGGTGGTTCAGAGAGTAGTGAGAAATGCCCCACAGCTGAGTTAAAACCATATCTTTTCTTAGCTGTGCTCAGACCCCTCTAAGGCCTGACCTTGCCCCTCTGGGGTCTGAGCAGACGTGAATAGAAAGTGAAATTCTGGGATAACAAGCTCCAGAGACACCTTATATATGCTTGGTGTGGAAAATAGCAACTTGCCTGGAGGAAATATGACTCACTCTCACTGTGTTTGGAAAAGTAGGGGGAGTTCTAGGTTTCTGTTCAATTAAAGCTTGTTATGAACTCATTTACTTTCCCTCCTCCCCAAGCATTTCATGCAAAGCAGGAGTCACTGGCCCTTGGAGTGAATATACTGTACTGTGCATCCTGATGGATGTCATTCCACGTGACCTACATGCACAGAGAGCAGCTGGGATGAGTCAGATCTCTGTGGCGGAGGCTGCCACAGCTCCTGCATTCTTGAATTAATGCATATGTTTGAAACAGAGCAGGACTGACTCGAACCATTCACTGAGAAGCAGCAGTAAGGTCTGTAGCAGCTTTAAAGAGGAACTCATTCCTGGAGACACGGATCGTTTGCCTCTTACTCAGGGAGAGTTTCCAATCATGTGGTGATGTCAAAATCAGGTCAAGAGGATGAGGACAGAAAGGATAGCTGGCAGTGCCAGTCCGGGAATCCTAAACAGGGAGGGAGCTATGGCAAGCACAGCAAACGTGGATAATCCAGTGCTAAGGAAAACAGAGTCACGATTTAATATCTCAGTCTGTACATACTCTTGGCTGAACGTGACTGAATGGGAGGTCCTTTCTGATTGTTGGGGTGGCTGCCTCCTGCTCAGCAGAACAAAAGCTGTGTCACTTTCCTGATAGGGCCAGAGAACCCAGGATGGTTCAGACTCAGTCAGTGTAGTTTGGGGGCCTTGTATAGAGCAGAACTGGTGACGTGAGCTTGCCTTAAACCAAACCAAAGCAAAACAATCCCCACCAACCCCCAAATTTATGAATTGCTCTCAGATAAGAAGACTGGATCCCTGCAGGCTTCCATGGCTTTCCTTGGAAGAACTGTCCCCATTCCAAGTCTAACGTGCTTATCAATAGGCAGCATTAGTTCCCCACAGTGCCAACCCCGCTTTATAGCAGCATCACCTGAGGGGCTGCAGAGATGGGAACTGGCTCTACATCCACACTGCAAAGTGTAATACTCTTCTCAGCAGCATATCTGATTTCCCAGGGATGTGGAGGGTGAGAGGAGTTGGTTTTTAGCTGCTATGTTACATGCCCTGGCTGCACACCCCTTGATCAGGCCAGGGTCATGTCCAGCCCTGAGTGTGTGCTCCAGCTTGGCACAGCAGCTCAGGGCTCAGCCTGGCTCAGTGCTGTGGGCAGGGGCCCCCAAAGGAGAGGGATTCAAACACAGAATCTTACCACAAAGCTGTCTCTTGTACCACACAGACCTGCTGCAGCCATAAAAGCATCCTGCCACCTCCTGTCAAACAGTAGCCCTTAGTCCTCAGCCTCTTTCACCCAGTTAAGACTTTTACATAAAATTTTACCATGTGAGCAAAAAATGAACTAGGCATTGAAGAGACCAAGCCCTCCTTGCAGGAGAGGTAATGAGTCTCTTTGGTGCTGAAGTGTCTCCTGAAAATGGAATGAGAGGCTTGCTATGTCAACGAGAGCAATGGTAAAACAGATTGCCAAAATCTGGGCTAAATTCTGATGAGCTCTGTCTTATGCTTGGGGAAACAGAAGCAGAAGGAAGTGAAATGGTAGAGCTGTGAATTGAGCCCTTATCATGCAGGCCAATGTAGAGAACATGCTTCTCACTGGGCCTAGGGAAATAAAGAAATAGGACTTTCTTGAAATTTTGAAATGTTTCTCTTTTAAATAATCACCAAGATTCTTCATACAAAATTTACCATGAACACTTTACGTGTTCACATTTAATGCATTGGCTATTTTCAGATATTTTTCAGAAAATCCTCTCCTTGTCACCTCTGTGATGAAGGAGGGCCAGGGGTTCCCAGAACTTTCTCATCTTATGTGCTTTCCTTTCTCATGCTGCCTTCTTAAACATGAAGACACTTGCCTGTGCTGTGATGGAGTCTGTTTAGCAAATCTGGCACTGGGCTCGGGAATTCCATGTGCTCCATCTCTCCTTGTTCACACTCCTCTGGTCAAGCCTGGCTGCTGCTGATGGCTGGAAAACCAGGTCCACCTGTTCCCTCCAACAGAAGCAGTGGAGTGGCTTTACAAGGAGAGCACACCGAAGAAGTGCTACAGGTGTGTTTGCTTTGAGCCCGATGGCTGTCTCACTAAAACCATTAAAAAGGCTCCCCCTGACTTCAGGAGGGAGATCATTTCCTCCTCTGGAGCTGTCTGTTTGAGTTACGCAAAGGAAACGGGGTCAGGCTTTATCTTAAAGTTGTTTATATAAATAACTGATTCCAAGGTTAATAACTGATGAGCCAATTCTTGCAGAGCCCCAGAGGTCAAAGGGTTGCTTGTGACAACTGATAAACCACCCCTGAGTGATGCTCTCCCAGCATCCCTGATAACGCTGCTGATAGGCATAGCATGCTTATCCATCAGCCTTTTATGGGCTACTTATAAATGCCCCATCACTGTGAATCTCAACCAGCAAAACAAGCAACTTCTGTGTCAGAAAGCCACGCACAAAGCTGGGAAACTCAAGTGATTTTTGGCATTTGCAGAACGCTCGATTGGTGGATTGAATGTTGTGAAATGTATTTCTGGGAGAATATGAGAGATGCTCCAGCCACAAGGCTTCCTAATGTGTCATTAAAAAGTCAACTCCTTTTCTGGCTTAACTTGACCACTGGAAAAAAAAAAAGGGCGGGGGGAGGGAGATGACAGGCAAGGGAAAATTTACTTATTTCAAACAAAAATACAGCAAATATTGGACAAGCCCCGAGAACAGACACCAGGTTTTGCCACCTATTGGCTCTTTTTCCCCTCACGTCTGAATTTGCTTTTAAAAGCAACTGTGAGGCCTTTATGTGTGTCTGTTATAAAAACAGCCGTCATCTGTCACTCACTAGGGACACCAGATTCTCCTACTTGAAGAGATATGGTAATTTCTTTCCCCCCACTGTGCAAAGAACTGAGGTTATTTGTGAAGCACTCCAGCCCTTGGTCTGCATCCTCTCTGTCTGGGAGCCGCCTGCATGGAGTCACCCTTTGAAGTGTCAACAGTGGCACTGCTGGACTCGGACCCTTCGTCTGCCCTGGGTGAAGCAGTAGCTGCACACCCAATCCCAGTGCTGACGGGAGGGTGGGATGGTGCAGGAAGGTGGGGGTGACTGTGGGGACACAGGCTCTCCCCCTGAGTCAAGCCCAGGGGGCAGAGAAGTTTGGGAAGTGGTGATCCCAGAGTGACCCCACAGAGCAGGGGAATTTGGTGAGGAGACACCTGTGTCAGGATGCAAATCCCTCTCTGAGCATCAGCTGAGCACCCAGGTCGTGAATCCTTTCTGGGACAGGTTCAGGTTTTACTCCTCGAGCTGGGAGAGCTCACAGACCTTTGAGGCTCTTAGGAACGGCTGCAGCAGGGTCCTGGCAGCTCTCAGCTTGCCTGGGGGAAGGATGCACATTGCAGGGACTTCCACCTCTCCCCTACCTTCCCAACAGATTTTCACAATCGTGGCAGAGAAAATTCCCGCATGAATAAATCTGTACAAGAGAGAAATGCATTATTCCAAAGAGACAGAGAAAACAGTGGCCACAGGTGGTTATTGCCATTTACTGTCTATAGTCAGCTTGCTTTTGGGAAAGTGATTTTCAAAGGGATCTGTTGCTTGTCCCAGCCTCCCGGCCAAGAAGGCTGGAAGGGTTTAAGAAACCAGAACAGAGACGCAGCAAAACCTGCCGAGGCTGCACTTACACTTCCTTAGTGAGGCTCCGCTGTAACATTTCGCACGTTCTCCCGGACGAGAACCCGGCAGCAGTTCCGCACGGTTCGTCTTTAACCAGCTCCCTGCATGAAAACGAAGCTCCCCCGCGTTTCGGAACGCAAATCGCTGCTGCCCTCCCGCGGCCCCGGCTCTGCGCGCCCGGAGGATGCTCCGCGCGTCCCACAGCATCCCCGCACGGATCCTCGGCTCCGCAGGCACGGCGGAGAGCCACCAGGCGCGGCGATCTCCACACCGGGGCTTTTCGCACCTCCTCCTGCTCCGACACCTGGGTTTGAAGCCTCATTTTTTAAAATCAAGAGCGGTAACAGCTTAAATTGGTTGGTCATTGCCCTTTGGAGGAACATCATTTCCCCTTGAGAGGGTGCTGAAGTCAAGAGTGTCAATGCAGAGTCACTGAATCTGTGCAGTGACAGTGCCAACCACGACCAGGTTTCCCTGAAACCCATTTTCCCCCTGCATTTGCCTGTTAGGTCTTCCCAGTGACTGGCTGGAGGAGGGGGTGACTCTTCAAGAGGCCATGTTGTCTCAATTTATCTTCCCTCTCTCACACATATACACTCATTTCTAGCACCAAGGGCCAGAGATGCCGGTACTGCTATAATGAGAGTTCAGGAAAGGAGGGTTGTTGTTGAAGGAATGCCGAGACAACAGCAGTTGCAGATTAAACAAATGTACTGTGCTGGGTGACAGCTGGGGAGGTGGGGATGTGTTAAAAGGGGCTAAATTCTGTACTAAGTCTGGAGTAACCACCCCGAAATAAGTAAAGTGACTTTGGCCTGACTCCAGTGTGTTAGAGAGCAAAATTGGCCTTGCAATCACGTGGAAAAGTGCGGCAGATGAAGAGTTTCAGAAAAAGCTCAGTCAAGAGAAGGTTGGTCAAAGCTGCTGGATTTCACTCTGCCTTCTCTTTCCTGGTAGCATTTCTGGGTCTGGCTTCTCGTACCACATTTCTCTATTTTTAGAGGGATTTTTGGATTTGCTTTTGTAAAAGAGGCCTGGACTCTGCTCTTACTTACACTGCCTGCCTATTTCAGTGTAGTTCAGCTCTACTTGAGCTTTCACAAGCACGAAAGAAAATCACAGCTGGTCTTATTGCAGCTGAGCAGCAGGTGAGTCATGACTGGCTCTGCAGACACCTTGAATGCTGTGAACAGAAAGGCTTGGGGCTGACTTCTGTACTCACACACAAACCCTGCTGACATCAACATCTGAGGGTAAAATTTGGCATCTCTTGCCTCCGCCTGTCCCTCAGCTTTGTAGTTGGGAAAACAAGCCAACAGTTGTGAGGAATCTCTCCAGAGGGCAAGATTATTCTTGCAGGAGTAAATTTTCTGGGTTTTTTGACTGGATTTTAGTGCTTATCAGATGCGAAGTGCACAGGAGGAATAATGAAGCCCCAGCGGGGTATCACTTCTGCTGAGAAATGACCAGGCATGTGAATGTGCTCATGCTGAGGGACCATACTTGTAGCAGATTAAAGTGCATTTTAGATAGTATTATATACAGTTAGGGCTGCAGTTAAAGCTGGTTTAGGGTTTGAAATGGAAAGGGCGCATCAGCCACATGACTGCTGTGCATACTCTGCACGTGTGCACTGGCTGTAAGAACAGAGGACAAATCTCACTGCTGGCAACCTTGTGCTGGGGCCATGGCGTGAATCACTTGTCCCACCTCACCTCTTCCTCCAGGCCCTTCATGTTCTGATGAAATTCAGCATGATCACAGTGCTACTTCTCTTCTTCCAAACCAGCATCATGCAGAAACACCTCTGCTGATACCAGTCCTGGTTTGCAAATGGGCCCAAGTTTATCCCAAGTCAGTGGTGCCACGTTGGTTTGTGCAGCTGGTGCTCTGGAGCACTGAAGGGATGGGAATTTTAAAATTCTCAGAAAGGAAAATCGAGGCAGATGTCTCCCCTGTTGTTAATACTGACTTTTTTTCCTGTACATTCTCAAGTGTATCATTTAGCATGTGAGCACCTCAGGGCAGAGGAGAGGAGGGAAGTCTCCTTAATGGGCTCTTTTGTGAAATGAGGGAGATTTGGTAACTGGTTTTTTTTTTTGGTGATTGGATTTTTTTTTTCCCATGGAAGGCTGTAGATTAAACACTGCAGACTTTACTCTTTCAGTGTTCAGCTCTCCCTTAAACTGTGAACTTGGCTCAGAAAGTGCAAAAAGGTTGTAGTGCTTACACCTGAGTGAGGTTAAACCCCACCTTTGCACTCGCACTGGATGGTAGATTTTTTAGGCAATTTGCCTGAAATCTGTGTAGAGGCCCATGGTTTGTCAGGCATGAGTCTCTGCAGATGGAAATGATGGACAATCTCATTGGAAGGGATTGAAAATGATTTGTCTTTGGTGCTTCAGAAATAGATTGGTCCCAAAACAGTGCAGTGTTCTACCCAATGTTAGTACATGGTCTGTGTTCTTACCCTCCTTGGGCTGACCTGCAACTGCTTTGCCAGCACAGAAAGACAGCTGGTAAGTGTATTTAGGGGGCAGTGCTGCCTTCATAAACAAGCTGTGAAGCCCCTGGTGAGTATCTTTAGAGATCTAGACTAAGTAATTGAATGGGTGCAGGTATAATCAAGTTGCCCTGCTCTGGGCTGGAGGTGGCTGCCTGCAGCAGGGTGATGGATGTGATTCAGTTGTGCAGAACCCTGTTCCTGAAGTGGTGAGCTAATGAAGTGTCAGGGGCAGTGACGGACTGAGTTAGAGGCAGATGGGATTTTGAATCTGCTCCTGCCAATGCTCTCCTGTTATCTGCAGTGAATCATGCACAGCTGCGGCTGCTGGGAGATAAGCTCTGAGGTCTGGGCTAAAAAAGGAGCAATGAGAAGTTCTCAGCTCCTGCTCTTCAGGCAGGAGAAAATTTTTTTATATGGTGAGTGAGATGTGTTGCCTTGTGCTAAGTTACCCAGAGAAGGGAATAGAATACAACTCTTACATCTTTTTAATGACTCCTTGTGGGGAGCCAAGGCCTGGCAGCCCTGGGAACAGGAGGTCTAAACACTCCTTCAGTCTTCCAAATCACAGAAATATAAGTCTCTTACAGATGCCTCAGTAGGTGGTTTAACTATAGCCTTTAATCCTCCTGTGCCTCAGCTCCCTCTTTTTTAGGATACAGATACACTTTGCAGCCATGCTGGCAGTATAAATATCTCAGGGACTGTGATATTTTCTGCTATCTTGTTACTGTGGTGGCAAAATATAGAGACAAGGCATTACTATTTACTGTTAAATTTCCAGAGCTGGCATTTTAACCTAGTGCTTGTTTTGGAAACACAGTGAGGGAGGGCTAGAGACAGAGGGGACTTGCTCAGCCTGGGCAGGGAGTAGGAAAAAAGGCTGCTCCCAGTCTTCCTCTCCAGTCATGGGGCCATGCTGATGGATTTTGAGGGGAAAACCTGCCCGACTTCCAGGCACTCTGCTGCTGCAGCACTGAGCTCTGAAGGTCTGGAGCTGAGGAACAGAGGTGTCAGGAAGCTTGTCAAAAACCACCATGAATCTGCTCAAAGAGCTTCATGAAATAATAAAAGACGCACCTTGACATTTCTGAGCGTGAGGGATGAGGGGAGGTCACAGAAATCTGGGGTCCTGCAGCAATGCTCTTAGAGGCAGCAGTGTTTTGGAGCTTTCCTGTTTTGTGCTGTACCCTACAGAGGCCATGTGATTAATCCACTTAACTTGTGGGTACCAAATGCTTGACTTAAGGAGAGAAAAGATCTAATACGGGGCTTAACACCTCAAGTGGATTTCCTGGCAAGCCTAGGCATGAGATTTTCCTTACAGAGATTAGTTAGATGGTTTGGTAGACATGGAAATCAGAAGACCTGGGCATGGTTAAAGGAGGAAACAGGCAAAGGATGGTGTAACTTCAGGGCTGTGGGAAGATAAGAATGTATTTTGGGAAATGGAAGGCACTTTTTTTAGGGATGGGAAAGGACTATGCTTTGAAAAGCCATTATATGAGAGGGGTGGAAATGGAGGATATGTAGAAATAAAAGGCTCTGAGACCACAAGAGTATATTTATGAAGTGTAGCCAAGTGAGGAATAATATACCAGTGAGGAAGAAAAGAGCTCAGCATGTACAGCCACTCATTCTTACTTTTCTTCAACGTTTTCCTGGCATAACATGGAAGAAACACAAAATTAAATTGCCAGCTCATGCTACGTTTCAGCTTCTTTCTGGGACAACACTTGTTCTACATCTGATACAGAAGCCTCCAAAATCTGCTTTGAAACTGAAGGGGCCGTTTAATGCCTGTGCTGGTAATAGCACCTCTGCAGGTGACCAGAGGGCTGTTTGAGCAGCTGCTGGCAGTGCCACAGCCCAGGCAGGGAGGCTGACTGAGCCTCATCCTTCAGTGGAACTGCGCCAGCGATGTTTAACACGAATTTGGGGATGTGCAAGTGTTCACAGCACAGTACATGCGTACACACACACACGTTTATCCGAGGAAAATTTCCCCCAGCGCCGGCACTGTCCTGTTCTACACCTCCAGCTCTTTCTCCCCTGGTGGAGGAGAAGGGTGAGAGGTCCTCCTCTGGCTGCTGCCTGCTTGGGGGCCGAGATGAAGGTTTGGGGAGCCCTCGGTGCGCTGGATGCTGCAGACACCAGCTGTGCGGCAGACTCGGCAGAGGGAGCCTCGCGTTCAGCCCTGGAGCTGCGGAGGGAGCAGACCTGACGCAGCTGGGAAAGAAAGGTCGCCTTCCTTTTCCTCCCTCCCCGGGGAGCCTGAGCGTGCCGCTGGAGCGGGAATGCCTCGGCAGGATCGCACGGTTCCCTGCGTGAGTGCTTTATGCTGCCCGTGCAGATTTTTGAAGCACTCAGAGCCTGTCCCTGTGACGCTGTGCTCCCAAACTCAGCTCTCCCACCACATCCCTGGGGCAGCTGTCATTCTGCTGGAAAAAGCGAGGAGGAGGAGGAGGAGGAGGAGAGCTCTATACCGAGTTGGTCTGCATTGTCCGAACTCGTTTGCTATTCAGTGTAGTTCTATTACTCTGAAACTGCCCAAACGTCCTGCTGCCTGGCACTGGCTCTGCCACCGAAGGGCTGGTGTGTGCCGGCCCGGGAGGGAGGTGTTTCTCTTGTGTGGCAGCTCCTGAACAGCCTCCCTGTGTTAAATTTTAACCTGTTGCTGCTGATCTTCCAGGCCATTTTACTCTATCTCCAGTTCTGTTGACACACAAGGAGAATATTTGGAGTGTAATGTGAATTTTCTATGCCTGGCTGCTTCACTGTTAATTTTTTGATTGAAAAATCAGTCTTTCAGCTAAATGAATATTTTAAAGAAAATGCCTTACTGCTCATAAAATATTTTTGGTCAAAACCTAACATGTTTTAGCTTTCATCTGCAAGGCTTTTGTATTTGTGACAGTCATTGCGTGAAAACTTTTTCTTCTCAAGTTAATAGGTTTTTTTTTCCCCCAACAACAATTAGGACTTTATTTTGGAAACTTCCTGTTTTCCAAGGAGTTTTCTGTTTGAGCAGCCTGCGTGCCCAGCCCTGATTCAACAAAAGCTGTTCATGTTCCAGGCCAAGAGGCAGAGGAGAGGATGGGCAGCAGTGGTGGTTTTGTGGCTGTGAGTTCTTTGGGACAGCAGTAGTTAAGAAAAGATGACTTTAAAACAGAACAAGCAAAGAACCAACTTTGGCGACGTATGTAATGAAAAACATTTCCTGCTTCTTTATCCCAGAACTTCAGGGTCTGAGACATTTTCAGGTGGGTCTGTTTTGTTTGTTTACATGCCCATGACTTACCTGAGCTGAAGGAGTTCCTGTGTCCCTGGTGGGCAGGAGGTGAAGCCCCAGCCCACAGCATCAGACATGATGTTCCTGTGAGCTCACTTTTTGTTTTCCTCACTTCTTCCCTCTCGTTTCTCTTTGCAATGAAGGAGGAGCCTGTCCCCCATGGGTTCCCAAACTGAGTTTTGACAGAGTCCCCCTGCAGCTTGAGCTAAAACTGGTTTGCCCGTTCCAATAGGTAACAGTGAAGGAAACAACCCCTACTAGAAAATGTATTGGCCTTGCCTATGATTTTAAACACCATTTGGCATGTAATTTGATTCTCTTTCAAACAGGCCAGCTGGTAAAAGTCTGGCTCTAACAGGCACTTGAGAGGAATCTCAGCAAGTTAACATGCTTTTAACACATCCTGCTCCATCATTCATAGAGACCTTTTTGAGAGCAAGCAATTGTGCTCTCTAATGGTGCTGTCTGGTCTGCTGGAGCACACGGGGCACTTGCCAGTCTTCACCACCACCCTCTCTTCTGAAACAGAGAGTAATAAACTCGAGGAACAGCTCGTGAGCCTCTGGCTCACTGCAGTTGTGACCGAACTGAACAGGACAGTTTCCACCCCCAAGAAGTAGCATCCATGCAGGTGTGGCTGCTTTGATGGATAGAACTCCCCGCAGAGGTTTCACCCTTGATTCAGAGCAAGTCAGTCATGACCATCGTGGGCAATTGCTGTTCTGGGAGGACAGTAAGTGCTCCAAAGTGCTGGTGGGAGGAAAGAGGGACCTTGAAGCCCCTGCCCCATCCATAGGCATGCAATTTGATTTTCCCTGCAAGCACACCAGGTCTCCTCAGGGCACCACAGCAGCTCTCTTAAGTTGAACCGACTGAGCCCAGGGCCTAAAATCCTCACAGGCACTCCTGCCTGAGCTGGCAGGCAGCTCATCCCTCAGAGAGTAACAGCTTCATGGCATTCCTTCCTGGATATGGAGAACTAGCAGGGGTTTCTCCCACCGAACAGGTAAAGTGGGAACACTGAGGTGGGCTGTATGGGAAACAGAGGAAATACAGAGGGGCTACTTGGATAAACAGGAGTGAACAGCTTTTCTTTCCCAGTGCCCTGCTGGTGCTGTGCTCCCTTGGCAGAGGAGCTGGCTGAGGCAGGACATCTCTGCCAGCCCTTCACCACTGCTCTTCTGCTCTCCCTCCAGCCCAGCCAACCTCAACCCCAACCCAGCCAAGGATGCCTTTGAATTTCACCCATGCCAGTCCAAAAACCGAATAAAGTCCTGTAGGACTGACTTGCAGCCTTGACTCCACCCCCATGCCCTACATATCCCCTGCACTGATGGCCAGACCCCTGGGCACTGCTGGCAGGCCTGCAGCTGCACTGCTTTGGGGTGAGGAGCACAGCAAAGGTGTGGGTCTGGGTCCAGGGCTATGGGGGTGTGGTCATCCAGCTCCCAAGCCCACCCATGTATGACAGTCTTGTAGGTGAATTACTGCTGGAAACCCCCGAGCTGAAGGAGACCGAACCACTCTCTCGGTCCCAGAAATTGTGAGGGTGTGACCAGCAGTTCCAGGAGGAAGACAGGAGCATTTCAAGGTGAATAGCAGTGCATACCACCAGCCCAAACTACTTTCTTTAGCCAGGCTGACTATCAAGGGTGAAGGTGATGTGCTTGAGGCCAGGTTACCAATCTCCCCAGCTTGCCTGCAGCGAGAGCAGCCCCGCTGGGCACCCCAAGGCTGGCAGGGCTCGTTTCCAGCTCCCTGCCTCACGGGAGAGCGCCTGCTGCTCTTGCTCGAGGGGTGCTCATGGTGTGCAGCCCAGCTGGCCGAGGCCCCAGCACGGTGTGGGCGGGTTTCGTGGCACCAGCACGGGAAGGGGAGCAGCTGTGGGGCGGGTGCCACCTCTGAGGAGTGCTGGTGGGAGGCTGAGACACGCCGAGGGTGTTTGGCCCAGAGCCTGGTGGCTGCATTAAGTGTAGCCACTGGGAGGCCATTTATCATCCCCTGTGCAACCAGCCACCCATCAGCAGCAATTACTGCTCTTTAACAGCTTCCAAACAATGTTCCCTGCAAGCTGTGCTTGCTGTCATAACCTAAAAAACAGACAGAGGATGAAAAATCCCAAATCTAACCAAACAAAAACACAGCTTTGCAGGGATTTTGTGCTTTTCTTTTAAAGTCAACAGGTGTTCCTGGTCACCCTGCAAAACCACAGGGAAAAATATCTGCATACCACTGAAATGAAGCAACTCCAAACCAAACTCTGTGAAGATAATCCCATCTTTTGCTTTTGTTTGGTAGAAATGAATGGGGGGAAAAAAAAAAAGCTTCAACTCTGGGTTTTCAGGATGATAGAGTGGGAGCTTTCACCACCATCCCAGAGACAGGGGACTGTTTTTAGAGCTGCGTGAATAATCTACAGCAAGTAACTGAATGGAAGTGTTTGGCCTTTTATCTGTTTGCAAACTATCTGTGAGCCTGCCTGGATGTTCTTGAATGTGTTTGTTGTTTGAAATAATACTGCCCATAATTTCTGTGAATAACCATTTATTTGTAGCCTGCCTCTGAGCATTTAGATAGTCAAAATGTCATTTCTGTTCCATGGTTACATGAGTGCAACCCTGAGATTTCCACCAAGAGTACCCACAGTCAGGAGTGGTAAATTCACTTTCTATAAAAACCGATTGCAATCTTCTCCAGAAATGTAAGTTCATCTGCAATATTTGTGGGGAAAAAAAGGAGGAAAATGCAGTTAAATGACAAAGGGGTTTGGTAAAGTGTTAAAAAGCATTTCCTGTTATCCTTTCTTTGGCCAATTGGATGATTTAAGTTTTTATGGTTTGCAGCCTGGAACCACTCAATCAGAAGTAAGCATGCTTAGACTTCTGCTTGAGCCAGACACAGTGGCCTGGCCTTATGACTCTAAAAGTGCCTCTGCATGGCTTAGTCCAGATCTGATCCACTTCCAGATTCCAGAAGTTGTGTGCTGACACACCCAGGTCTCCAGCTGCCGAAGGACTGTTCAAAGGTCAAAAGAAGAGCTCACCACTTGGTTTCTGAGCAGGGCCATCCTGGCTGTTGGTGTGTATTTGGTTCTTGTGGCCTGGTTTTGGTGGGGGAGGGGGCTATAGGGGTGGGCTTTCTGAGAAGCTGCTGGAAGCTTCCCCCAGGCCCAGCAGAGCCAATGCCGCCGAATCCAGGATGGTCCCACCACTGGCCAAGGCTGGGCCAATCAGGGATGGTGGGAACACCTCTGGGATAACGTATTTAAGGAGAAGAAACATAAAAGTGATTGTGCAGTTGTGGTTGTGGCAGGAGAAGAAGAGCAGGGTGAGAACATGTGAGAGGAACAGCTCTGCAGACACCGAGGACAGTGAGGAAGGAGGGGCAGGCTCTGCTCCAGGCACACGGGAGATTCCCCTGTGCCCCTGCAGCCCAAGGAGGTCCATGGGGATGCAGAAATCCACCTGCAGCCCCTGGAGGAGCCCACACTGGAGCAGGGGGATGCCCAAAGGAGGCTGTGACCTCCGGGGAAACCTGTGCTGGAGCAGGGTCCTGGCAGGGACCTGCAGGCCCCTGGAGAGAGGAGCCCGCACTGGAGCAGGTTTGCTGGCAGGACTTGTGACCCCATGGGGGACCCAGGCTGGAGCAGCCAGTTCCTGAGGGACTGACCCTGTGGAAGGGTGATCCTCGTGGCAGCAGTTTGTGCAGGACTGCTGCCTGTGAGATGGACTCACACTGCAGGAGCTCATGGAGAACTGTCCCCCGTGGGAGGCACCCCACGGTGGAGCAGAGGAGGGGCTCCTCTGCCTGAGCAGCAGCAGGAACGACGTGTGCTGGACTGACTGGAACCCCCATTCCCTGTCTCCCTGCAGCACTGCGGGAGGGGAGGAGGTCGAGCTGGGAAGGAGGAAGTGATGGGGGAAGGTTTTATTTAACTTCTCTCCTGTCCTGCTCTGACCTTGTTAGGAATAAAGTCAGTTAATATCTCCAATTCAAGCGTGTTTTGCCCATGGTGGTATTTGGGGAACGATCCCTCTCTGCCCTTACCTCAGCCCGTGAACCCTCGGTTATATTCCCTCTCCTCTGTGCAGCCGTGGCGGGGGTGAGAAGGGGCTTTGGTGGGTGCCTGGAATCCAGCCAGGGTTGAAGCAGAACACNCCCGCTCGGCCCCGCTCGGCCCCGGGGAGCGCGGCTCGCCGCTGCTGCTGGCCGCGCCTCGGGAGCAGGCCGCGCTCCCTGCCCGGGGGAGCCCGCTGGGCCGGCGTGTTCGCCGTGTGCGCACGGGGCCGAGCCAGAGACACAGCAAACATTCCCAACTCCGCCAGCCACCCCAGCTGCCCCACAAAGGGGCTCCACAACCCTCTTGTCCTGAAAAAATTGGTGCGGACTCCGTGCCCGGAACACTCTGAGCCCTGCCCTGTTGTGGCCACTTGCCCAGGAGCATCCCAGCCGGGTCTCTGACAGCCACCAAACTCTGCTAGCAGCTCTGAGAGGCATTTCTTTGGCAGCAGTGCAGGCAGGACCAAGAAAACTTTGCAGGAACGCCTCCTGTGTTTGTCTGCCTCCACAGTTCGTGGGTTCCCCTGCGTGGCTGGGTGGTTTTGTGATAAGGACAACTTGAGGGATAAATTGCATAGGGGTATTAAGGGAAAAATAGTCAATGCTATAGGCAGGTTGAGTACCTGCAGTACAAATGGACCTTTATTTTCAGGGGAAAACTAATATTTTGCAAACGAAACAGGGCATGAGTCCATTCTGGGTGTTTGTAAAACATTCTTCTTTAATTCCTTCAACAGAGGCTTGTTGTTTATCCATTGCATTCTGAAAGAAATGTACTACAGAAAATTATTTCTTCCGCAAATATTTCCCAACTCCTGAATCCTCTGTTTCCAAACAGGTTTTCTTTGAACTACTGTTTGTGGGTAGGCATTTCCAAAACATTAAATCTCTTTTGGCTCCCCAAAGAGCAGCGTGGGCTCCACCTTTCTGTTATCTTGTTACAGGCTGCTTAGAAAGCTAATGGACAGCACATCAGTGACAGCAAAATCTGAAGCAGTGTGGGCAAAGGTGTGGGCTCGGGTTTGGGAGATGAAACAGGCTGTGACCTCATGCAACTCTACTCTGTTTCCTTTCCCAGGCTTTGTCTTTACCACTTAAAACCATAAACGTGTGGGGTTTTCTACAAAAATGACGATGAAGAAAAGCAAATTAAGCTTTCTGTAATGGAAGGGGGAGGAAAAATAACACCCTTCTTCCTTTCACCCTTCCTTCTCTCTCTTTCTCTGTGTCATTTTGCTGAGTACTTTCATCCTCTTTTCTTCTGTTGTACCCCTCATTGTGACTCCTTTATTGTCCCACTTCCTTGTCTTATTCTTCCTTCCCCAGGCAGGTTTTAGTGGAGGGGAGTCATTTGAGGGAGTAAATATGTGCCCATCCAGCTTGTGACCAGTACAGACTGAAATGAGAGTTGCACTGAAGATGAGACTGTTTTGTGGAAAATGAAAACAACAATAACTTTTTCTCATATTATTGACATTTTTCAGAGGGTATTGTCACTGGTAAAGTGAACTAAAGCCAGAATTTAGGCTTTGGCTATTGAAATGTTTTGACGAAAATTTGCCAAACTCGTAGTTTATTTTTCCAATTCTCCAATTAAGGAAAAAAACCCCCATGATTATTTAAAGAATTTTGCCCACACAGCTCCCACAGCTCCCTTCTTCCCCTGTTTTTTGTTTTATTTTTGTTTTTTTTTTTCCTTTTTGGTCAAAGAATAAATTTTCCACTTGCGCTAATTCAACACACTCGTTTTATTTCAGCAGCCACATTGCAGTAATGCTGAGAAAGAAGTCCAGAACCAGCTGATTTACTGCTTTGCTCATGGTCGTTTGCACCCTTTTCCTTTTGCTTCACCTGTTTTTGAGCTGCATTTGGTGGGGAGTGTTTTATCTGCTCGAGTACAGACAACGCTCTACAGTCGTGCTGTAATGCTGAGCTGCATCGCCTGGGCTGCGGCTGCAGGGGTGCATTGTGAGGTCACCCCATTCCTCAGCCAGCTGATAGCTGATGGTGGAGGTTCATGCATGCTTGATCTGTATTTGTTTTCTCCTCTGGAGGAGAAAAAAGTCTTTTAAAATTGTTCTCAAAGAGTTAGGCTGACAGTCTGTCATTTTGGGCTCTACATGATGTGTGTGTGTGGAGGGTAATGGAGGGTTGGGATTGATCTAGACCTGACAAAAAATAGTGTGAAAGGTTGGTAGTGAAGTCGTGAAGCCCCAGACCAGTAATTAAGCTTTGTGAAGGCTTCACCCTTTCCTCTCCTGCAGAGGAAATGAATTAATGTAATTTACTTCCAAAATCTCAGGTTCTGTTTCTTAAGTGATGAAAGGTCTCGGGGTCATGTTCAAAAGCGAGTGCTGTCGAGGGATGTGGTGATGGGATCCAAAGCTGTTGTAAAGGACTGCAGAGCATCCTTGGACACAGCATTTCCATGGGGGATGAGAAAGATGTATTTAAAACCAGCACTGATTTGCACCTTAGACCTGCTGCTAGCGTGCCTGTCTGTCCTTGCCTTGCTTCAGCACATCACCAGCTCACAGCACCCAGGCTGGTTCCAGGCTCTGGGCCCTGCCTCAGCCTCAAAACACATGGATGATGCACATTCTTCAAGCAAGGTAAAGGATACTGGTTCTGGGGAAGGTGGGATGTTGCTTTCTTGGTTGTAAGCTTGAGGGATTTGGGAAGGGAGACCTGGAGTGGAGCACAGCCTAAGTGCAGGAAGCGTGAGGAGGCAGCAAGGGGGGAGTAGGGGCTCACTGCCAGAATGTCCTTAGCAGCTGTTGGTATTTAACCATATATTGGACCGAACCATCCCCAGGACAGACCTCTTTGCCCCTGTGGGTTGGGAACTGTGCTTGAATGGGGCTGCAGCGAGCTTACAGAGCTTTACCCAGGTCCATTAAGTCCTTAAGGCATTAAGTCACCTTCCTCTCCAGCTAGGACAATGATGTCATTTAGCAAAGACAGAAATGAGCTGGCTGGTTGGCTTTAGTGCCCCTGGGCACACCTTGTTTGTGGGGATGCCATGGTTGGGTCACCAGGAAGGTTAAATTCCATTTCTTAGGCACCACAGAGACTTGGCCCAAGATGCCTGCAGGGTCTGGCAGCACCCAGGACAAGGAGTTAATGATGGAGCTGGGAAAGTGAGTGTTTGGCTGCTTCCTTGTCATTACTTAGGGACACTTGGTCACAGCAGGGCAACTCAGGCCAGGCTAGGAGAGTTAGCTATGGAAAAAGGTTTGCTCTAACCCCTGCTAAGAATAACTGTGCTTCTTTCACAGGGGATATGCAGATTTTGCATGAAAAGTGTTCTCCATCTTTGTAACCTTAGGGATTTGTGGCACAATCTGGAAATGCAGCAAGGAGAGGCTCTGGGGCTGTGGGTGCCTCTGTGTTCCTGTGACTCTGAAGCAGTATTTAAACCCTGCCCAATTCCTGACTCTTGCAACATCATGAATTTTCTTCATATGAATCTAAATATCACAAACTTCTGTCTTAAGTTGCCACTGATTAGTTAAAGACACAGTCCTGGAGCAGAGTCGGAACACATGGACAGGGTGGTCAAAGCCAAGATATTCAATAGTGCTCGTGGCTCTGTCTCCAAACTTTCTCCTCACAGCCTGTCCCAGCATGGGCATTCTGTAAATGGGCACTTAGGACATGCCCAGCACGGGAAGAAATTGGAATAATTGTTCATGTTGCAATCTTCAGACGTATTTACACCCAGACAACAAGCTTTGTTATCCTTCTGGTCACTATCTAGGTGAGGCTATGCAGACAAGATTTTTGTGCCTGCAGTTATGTCTCCCGGACCCCCAGTTTTCAGCTGCAAGGACAAAAATCAGTGGCTAAAATTCTCCTCCTGAAGACTCTACAGATCTTGTGTGTTGGCACTTCACGATCCTAGAAATGCTGTCCAGCTTGGCAGGACTGGCCTAAAACCATCAGTGCTGCAGACCAGGATGGAAGTTCACTGACCAAACAATGGGGAAGAACGCTTGACTGTGCTTTAATTTACTGTCTTGCACTGCTAGCAAAGCTAGGTGCATAAATCATAGTGATTAATGAATCTGTTATGTCCTCCTTTATTTCCTATTTGCAAACTGCCCAAGCAATTTTCTCAACTGCATTTGTTATTCAGAATTTTTCACTGAGTAATTTCTGGAGATAATTCTTGTGTTTTTATCTTGTCTGGGAAGTTGTGCTGAGTCTGACATTGGAGCTGTTTTCATTAGAGACATAAATCTTTCTTTTGTTGTTTCAAAATCACATTTCCCATGCTACCATTTGCAATTACAGATATGAAACTTGCTTTCTTTGACTGCTCTTCAACATCCATTTATCACCGGCTGCTTCAGCTGCTGTTGAAATGCTGGTAAACTGTACTGCCCTCACATTTGAGACCAAACACCACACAGAGAAGCATGAATTTACTTGCACACAGGTTGAAAAGAGTGAATGATCATCTGTGAAATTTTGGGGATGGGGCGGTGGGTAAAGATAAAAGAAAGTGAACACAGACTACTACTTCATTCTGTACTTTAAAAAAAAATGCTGGCCACCACAGCCTTTTGGAGGGAGGAGAATCCTGAAAATACACCCTGAGAATGGTTACTAGGTCAGGAGTCTCAGGGAAAAGCGGAGGAGAAATGTTTTGGTCCTTGCTTGTAACTCGGCTCAGGCACTAACCTGCTCAGAGAACTTTGGGAATGCAGAAATGGAGATTACCCGTTTCTGGGATCAAGATTCAGCTGAGAAAAAGGTTCTCCAAGACAGTTTTTGTAACTGGGTGCCCAAATTCCCCTGAGGTCTCAGTGGCTACAGCCGCTTTGACCTTGTCTGATGTAAGTGTAAGGCTTTGGGGCACACTGTTGTGAAAGGAGGGGCTGGGACAGAAAAACTGCAGGAAAACACCTTAGTGGAGGAATTTTATTGTTGCATATTTTAGTGGGGTAATAGAGGGGAGATTTCCTGACAAGCTTGAACTCTAGGGCTTTCACCTTGAATTAAGCAAAGGGTGACAGCAGCAGTTGGTGGAAAAAGAGTCTCTGAGCTCAAAAGCAAGCCAATGCATGCATGCAAAAACATTTGCAATTGTTTAGTGGAACAACGACAGCCTTAATAGTACAGCATAAGGCAGAGGGCCAAGAGGCAAAAATATTTGTAAATAGGGTTTGCTAATTTTTTCCACTGGCAAACATAGCAAAAGAAGGAGGGGGGAGTTAGTGCTCTGAAGAGAAAGTCAGACTGGGAGCACAGGTCCCTCTAGGTTTTTGAACAGAATCCCTCTGCAATCCACGTCCCAAATGCAAATAAGAAGTTTGGGTGTTTGTGGGGTTTTTTTGTGCGTGTGTGTGTGCATAGCAGGGGGATATAAAGAAGACATTCCTCCAGCTCAGAAACAGGAGCTGTAGGGTAGCAAGAAATATAGAAGGAACTTTCCTTTCCCTACAAGAACTAATTGTGAAGCAGGCAATGCTGGATATTTCTTCCTGGAGACCTGTCCTTTGGAAGGCTCTCCCATGTGTTGGTGGTGGGGAGCTGATGGGGTGGCTGTGTCCCTACTCCGGCTCTTCTCCCTCCCCTCCATGGCTTCCTCCTGGCTGTGGCTGTGGGAGGAATTCTCATCCTAGAGAGGCACTCTGGAGCACACTGAGATAAAGGGATTTGGGAGATCTGCAGCAGAAACCCTCAGCAGCTGGGCCTGGGGAAGGTTTTCTGCCTTCCTCTGACACATGGCTCAGAGATGTCTCTTCCACAACCCCTTTTCTTTTGGAAAGAAAATCCTCTGCACAGGTTCTGTCTGTCCTGTGGCTGCTGCTGCTGCTCACACCTGCGTGGTGAACCCGAGCTGTGTGCTGTGGGCAGAGAAACACATGGAAGTCATCAGGGGTGTCACCTCTGTGGAAGTCAAGAGATTGATCAGCCTTTGAGTACAAGCTAACAGAGCTCTTCCAGGTTGCTTACGGTCGCAAACAGAAGGGCTTTTCACAGAGAGTATCAAAGTATGGGCTGAAATTTTGTAAGAGCATTAATTTTTCTCCCTCCTTACACTTGCTTATCAGGTTATAAGATCTGCTTTTGCGCCTGCCTGTTGCTCCTTGCCACAGTAAGAATGGGCTCGACTGAAACACAACTTTACTGCAGAAAAGAACGGGCTATAAAGATTTTTTTTTTAATTGAATGATCTCCTCAAATTCAACATCCTACTGTTAATGTTTCTTCTTGACCTTGAAGCACAATAATTCATCTCTTTGATCTGCGCACATTTCAGTATCCAAGTAGGTGTTGTTTGTATCTTAACTGGACAAACTGAAGCCTTTTGAGGTTCCCTTTTGAGGTGGAGCTTATCTGAAGACAGAAATCAGCTTGGCTTCAGATTAGACAAAACTCAAACTGTGAATAATTTGTATCTAAATAATGAAGAAAGGAATCTTGCAAAACACTGTTCATGTGAATAATATAAACTCTTACAAAAACCCAAAGGTGGTTAATGATAAACCTCCTGTTAACGTTTACTTTAAAAAAAAAAAGGCGTCTTAAAGGTGGTGAGAAGGAACTAATGGGTGTTTTACACAAATAATGCCAGTAGTTCAGCAGAACTCTCTAAATCAGGGTCTGCCATTCTTCCTTCCTCTGAAATAGTCTGACCAGGTGCAAATGAAAAAAAAGAAAGAAAGAAGAGTCCAAGGGAGAGCTTGCACATGCAGCACCACTTTCAGAGGGGACTGGAAGCAGAGTAAAACCAAAATGTGTTAAGCTAAAATCACATGATGGCTAACAATGTCCTGCAGACATATTTAGGTTTTCTGTAAAATGTTTTGCACCACAAAGTCCTTACTCGCACAAGAGCTGAGGAAATGTGTGACTGTGTGGAAGAGCTTTGGGTGCCCCTCCTTTTCAGAACCAACCACAGTACTGCACCTTCGATGCTGTATGGATGTGAGGAGTGGGTTCTTGGGGCAGTCAGAGAGTTTGGTGAAGGTTCAGGCACAGGTTTTTACATCTCCTTTTCAACTTCTCCGCTGCATGCCTGAAGACTTCATGTTTTACCCATCTGGTTGTGGGAGGATGAGCCAAACTCCCATCTCCATCTCCGTTTCACTGATGTTTCACTGATGTTGCACTACTCAGGTGAGCAATGCAGCACCTTTGCACCTTTCTGATTTGGGAGGGGATGTGGGAGCCATGCAGGAACGAGGCAAGGTAGCTGAAACATCTTTGGTCTCCACCAGACCTCCCCTGTTCCTCCAGTTTGGTCTGGGGGCTCTGCCACTCGTGTTTGCCGGCAGATGGGGGCTGCAGAAGCCTAGAGCTAGATCCTGGGAGTTCAAGTTGTACTTATTTAATAATACATTTAATAAATATTGAAAGAGGAAAAGGTCATGGGCTGACCCTGATGTGAAGGTTGTGCTCTTTTCAGAGAGTACAGAAAGTTGCTTACAGGGAGGCTGAGAAGTAACCCCCCCAGCTCACTGCTTTTGTGGCTTGTGACGGAATCCCACTAAAAACAACTTTTGATTTATTTCAGCTGCATAATAATATTACAAAGTAATAAAAATGGAGGCATATTTAATGATGTCCTTCCATTAAATGGTATGCCCTGGCTGTCTACCAATGGCTCTACAGACCTACTGGCGCCTGTGTCAAGACTCTTTCAGCGTGGGGAGAGACATTAAATACCATGATAGAGTCCTGCGTACCACCAGGTTATGCTGCACAATTCATTTCCATTAGGCAAGTCATTTTTTCCTTTCCTTGGCCATTGCTACTTTGTTATGCTAATAAATATGCTTGTGCGCTGGGACCCAATTTAAACAGAGACGTGACACAGTAACTTTGCTGGACACATCCAGAATGGGACATCTGGGTCTCATCACAGCCAAAGGTCTCTTCCCTCACCCTCTCATCTTCACAGCATATCAGTGCTCTCAAGCACAGCTCTCTTCAAGTCTCCAGAACGTGTTTGTTATCTTCATTATGAGCTGGAAAAAAATCAGGCAATCCCTGTTCAGAAGGGGACAGGAAGAAGGATTTTCAATTGTAAAGGAAACTGGAGAAAAAATGAGGAGAGGAATTTCTGTAGTGGGATAGAAATAATTTATTGACATCCTCCTTCTCAAGGTTTTCAGAAGCATTTTACAAACTGCATCAGATCATCTCCCGAAAACACAAAATGCTGCTTTCTCTTGGGCAAGAGCACAGGGACTGTGCTTGCTGTCCTGGTGTACAACGAGGTGCATGAGATGGATCCCACCCCAGACAGCAGTTCAGCAGGGGAGGGCTGGGCAGGCAGGATTACAGCTCACTGAAGGTTCAGAGCGCCAAAAGCCAGTTTTTGGGGAAAGTGCACTTGCACGTGCTTGTTAGAATCTCCATTTTCTGTCTTTTCTGAGCTATTTGGGGAAGGCTGGAAATTTCTCTCAAGCAGTCAGAATGAGGTGAGCAGCTTGTACTCCCACGTGCTGAAGACCTGCAGAAAGAAATGGAGCTGTGTGTGCTCACATCATCACATCATCACGTCACATCACATTGCATCGCATCGCATCGCATCACACCACACCACATCACACCATATCACATCATCACATCACATCACACCATATCACATCACTATCTGCTGTGTCCCACCTGGACAGCACCCAGAATCCCACACTAAAGCTGCCCAAGCCACGGGGTTGATCTGCTTGACCAGCCTGCTCTGTTCTGAGGGGCAGCACAGCAGACAGGGAGGGGCTGGGGTACCTGGAGGTCAGAAATAGAGAGTCTGAGGATGGCTGTGCTGCACTCCCCCCACCTGAACAAACACAAATGCCCAGAGAAGGAAGGCAAGGAAGAGGGCAGGCAAAGGTGGGTGGGTCACACACAAAACCTCAGCAGAGTTTCCTGGAGCTGCTGTTGGGTTTTTGTGGTGTAGATGTTGTGCAGTGCGAGGTTAAAGCTACTGCCAGGAGTGGTAGTGCCATGATGGTCCTTTCTGCTGTGGAAGGGGCTCGGTTCATCTCCGACTCAGGGATGGTTCCCCACAGGGTTTGGTTCCCCACTTTGGTAGTGCTTGTGCTTTTCTTGAAGGTTTCCCATCCAAGGATCCAGCAATGTTGACCTTGGTTAATTATTCCCTGAGGGAGCCTACATTCACAACATCCTCCCACATGAAACTGCACTGCCAGATGAATCCCAACCTGCTTCAGAGGAGGACAACAAGCAGCCTGGGGGCCGGGAGAGCAGCTCTGCCCACTTGCTGCATCTTGGCTTCCCCCATTCTTAAGTCTGGCCTTGAGCTACCCAGGCTGAAGAGGCAAGTAAGTTTGGCACCTGTCACTTTTCCATTTACAAATTAGTAGGCAATGCTGAATGTGTTTTATTCATTTTTATCCTCTTCTCCTAAGATATTGTTTGTTTAGTCATAGCAACGAAGCATAAATGATTACAAATAAGGTTTCTGCCAAGCGATTTTGGTGCACTCCAGAGAAAGCCCCTTCTCGTGCCAGGATTGTATCCAGTTATCAGTAGTGGAGACCGTTTTGGAGAGAGGGAAAAAGATGAATTTCTCAAAGAGTCTTCTGGGTCTTCGGGTCCTCAGCAGTGGATGAGGAGGAGGAGGCAGAGGAGGAGAAGGAGAAGGGGAAAGGGAAGGAGGAGATCAAGAAAGGGAAGGGGGAAAAGAGAAGGGGTAGGAGAAGGAGGAAGACAGAAGGGAGAAGAGGAGAAGGAGAAGATAAAGCAAAAAAGAAGAGAAGGAGAAAGATAAGGAGAAGGAGGAGAAGGAGAAAGAAGAAGGAGAAAAGAGAAGGAGGAGAAGGAGAAAGGAGAAGGAGGAGAAGGAGAAAGGAGAAGGAGAAAGGAGAAGGAGAAGGGAGAGCCCAGCATTTTTCCCTTCCCACTTTGCATGTTAGTGAAAATGCAGGTCTGTCCAGTCCTTTGATAAAAACACAAGCTCCCGAGCAGGGGGTGTGTGACTCAGGGAGATTGGCTCGCCTGGTGCAGGACCTAACCTTTAATCTGCCTTGATCGCTTCTCCACGACCTCTTTCAAAAGCTCTTTTTCTGCACTGTAATGTTCTGCCAATCATAATTTGCATTTCTGAACGCATGAAAGAACAGTTTCCTGTCTCTGGTGGAAAAAGGGAGGCGGGGTGGGGGAAAAGTATTTAAAGTCAAAATGAGATTTTTCTTTTAAAGCCTACTACGGGAAAACAAAAGGCGTTTCCATTGCGGGCACAGCCCAACGAGCGGCCGCAGGCGGGAGGTGTTAACAAGCCGTGTGCGCGGGGTTACGTTCCCGGTCCCGCTCGAGTGCCAGCCCCGCGATCGGGCCGGATCGGTGATCCCTGGCGGAGCACATCGCACGGGTCTGATGCCGCGGGCACTGCATCCATCCCCGGCCCCGGCGGTCACTCACTGCCGGGGAACGGCCGGGAGCGGCCGGGAGGGCAGCGCAGAACCCCCCGAGCTGCAGCCGCCGAGCGCTCGAGCAGGTCCCGGGCACCGGCGGGGGACAAAAGCCCTTTGACGGGGCTGGGATGGCAGGTCCCCGTTTGGAGGTGCCGGTGTGTGCGCTGCAGCTCTCCCCAGCACTCGGCTAATCTCTATTACATATCTACAGACAAAACAGCTACTTGGCATCGTGTGGCGGATGTCTGCAACTCCTGCCAGGACGCTGAACGGGGGCCAGGAACTTGGGTGGAGGCAGGAGCCAGAAGGTCATCTGGGGTTGCTGCTCTTTGTTAGAGCTAAAGAACGTTGTGAATGTATTAAGCTCCTTTCCACGCACCGATTTTATTTTTTTTTTCTCAATGCCTTCAATAGTCTTTTTTTTTTTTTTTCCACTGGGCCGGATTCATGTACAAATATGCAAGGCAGAGCAGCCTGCTCATTTGCACTTAGCATGAAACCCTGAGTTTGACTTTTTTTTTGAGAAAAATGAACCGACAGATTCACTGCAAAGGTTTGCTCTGTGAGAACAACAGCTTGGGTGCTTTGTCATTTCCTCACTTTCAGACACTGATCAGACAGTCACCTTCACAAAACTATCAGGTGATCTCGTTATTGTTCCCTAAGAGAGGAAGGTCTTTTTTTTTTTTTTAAATAAAGCTGAAAGTGGGCTGAAGCAAATTGTGGCACCTGGAATTGCAAAGCTGCAGCTGGATCCCAAAGCCCTGCTGAGCACGGGCACGTTGCTGGAATCTGTGGGGACTGAAAAATGCCATGAGTAAGATCTGCATTTTATACAGCTGATGCTGTTAAATGAGTTCTGTGGCTGCATGGGTGTATCTGCTTGTTCTGACATGTTAGATGCCAGAGTTTATAAATATATACATATGTATAAAAATATAAATAAAATTGATTCGTTCATGTGGATCTCCTTCCTAAAACAGCCTGCAGATGAAAGGAGGTTAATAGCTCAGCAATCCAAATTACAGTTTCTTTCCATGTCAAATTACAGGAAAATAGTAACTTACATGGAAAAAGTAAACCATTTACTATCAAGAAAATAATGTTTTCTTTTGGACACCCTGGGACATGCCTGGGTGGGTGAACTCGGGGAGTTCAGGGTTTCATGGTAAAGACCCCACTGCTGACATTGATGGTCCCATGGCTTCTTCCTTTTTGTTGTTCAGGTATTTTTTTACCTGAACATGTGCTGTCTACTGAATTTCACCTATCCCCTGCTCCCCTGCCTGAGGCTCACCGTCATGGGAGATGTGTTGTTGAGGTTGACATAACCAGGCTTTTTAGTGGAGGGCAACAGCCCTATTCTTCTCCAGCCTGGACAACATAAATGTGAATATCCCTGTTCTGTTTTTCCTTCAGCCCCTGTTATTTTAACCAGTCCTTTCCCTGGCAGACAGCACAAAGTAAGACAGAAACATCACAGGCCCTAAAACATCACAAGTGTTCTCTGCAGTCACCTCTGCTAAGCCTGGCATGATGTGCTTCGGCTGGGATGCAAAAAATGCCACTGAACACCACAAAAATCCCATCATGGATGTCCTTGGCAGTCCTGGAGGAGGTTGTGGCACATCTTTTGCAAGGCCCCCCTCTCAGGAAAAGCTTTGTGTTGCTTCCTTGTTATCTGAAAGGCATCACAAACGTTATGTGTCACTCACCTGCTGCTCCAGTTCACCCCTGGAAGAGGATTGCTTTGTATCAGGCCAAAAAGTGTTTGAGTCTGAGATGCAAATACACCTGTATCTCATATAAACGTTGTATGTGTTTATACAATGATATGAAACATCCTATTATTTCTTAAATAATAAATATGTGCTTTTATAGGTTTTTTTCCCCCTGGAGCCTTGCTGGTTGAAAGGTGTCATTACATAAAATATTTTATTCATGGCTATGTTTATCTAGACTGTGACACTCTTTTCCAGAGACATTATCTAATTCTAGCATCTGAGAGAATCTTTGAATAAGATTTTGTGGTAACCACAAATAACAAAGAGAGGAAGATTGTGGAAAGGTAAAAAGGCTGATCTTGATTTGCAGCAGGCGAGCTAAAAATTCCCTGCAGTCCCTCAGTCCTACATCCCAGTCTCTTTGTGCTGCTTTGCTCTTTAATAATGGCTTCTTTTTTTTTTTTTTTTTTTTTTAAGGACAAGACAAATTGTCTAGCCACAAGAATTTAAACAATGCTTTTAATCTGAGTGAAGAAATGTACTGCGCTGCTTGGCTGACTTTAAAGTCTACTGTTGAAATATCTCAGCAAAAGGTGTATTCGAAGAAGGGAGAGCTGCAGCTTAATGTAGCTGCACCATAAAGTTATTTATCCCTGCTGTGCTTGATTTACAGCTCTCAGTAACTTCCTTGCCATCTTTTTTTCAGCTAAGAAACCTTGAGGTGGTGCCTGCAGAGGTGGAAGCAGGGGGTGATTCACCGCTGCTCACCCCTGGTGCTGCCCTTGCCCCTCAGCCAGACAAGCCAGTCGATGATTAATTTTAATTCTTCTTTAAATAACCTGAGTTTTAAGAAAAGGGAAATTTCACCGCACTTTTTCACTCTGAAACCACGAGGATATGCACTGAACAGCACAGATTTTCCTTGAATGGAAATAAACCTTTGCACCCTAAGGGCTGGTGCCATCTTGATGCTCTTTTTGCACAGATCAAGTGCCTGACGTGGGCCTCCCCACCCCGGTCTCCAGCTCTGTCCTACCTCCCGTGGCCCAAGACACTCTGCTTTACAGGGCCCCCACATCACTGATGGGATCTTGTGTGCACGTCTCTGCCAGGCCACGCAAGTGGCTTGTGGAGGAGATTCCATAAAACCATGCAAAAGGACAGGGATTCAGATCATGTCTCATTTCCCATCAGGGAATACAGTGCCAGACACTGCTCTGGGACCCAACCCAGACCCGTGCCCTGACAGACTGGTGGGAGCAAAGGGGACCAGAAAGTGTTTCCCACTAATTCCCGGAGTCCCCAGTTTCCTCGACACACCTAAATGTGCAACTTGTGGTTCACAGCTCTGTGAAGAGCTCGATGCATGGCTTGTAAGTTCAGAAGGTTTGGCTGCTCCTGGGTGCACACATTTTCCTACCACACATTTGGGAGGGTCTGTGCACTCTGTTAGTGAAAACAGCTCTGCACACAGACATAAATCCATGTACTGGAAAGCAGGGAGACAGATGGCCTCTATTACCCCACGTAACCAAACACAGGATGCAGATGATCTGAAACAATTAGAATGGGAGTTTTCCTATCTGAGAGTTTTAAAGAGATTTCATTCATCATGTGCTTAGTGGCGTGGCTCCAGCTCCAAGGACGTATCTGAGGCAGAGATTTTAAAATATTCATAATAAAGCTTTTCTGCTCACTATAACATTATGATTTTAAAGTGTTAGTTTGCTTGAGCCCTTAAAAACAGAAGCAACTGGTATGCCTCACCCAAAATCCTGTGAGTTTCCCTTTTTCGGGGGAGTCATGAGAGTGTTCCTCCACTTCCTTCATGCCAAAACCCACCTTAATTTTCAGGAGCAGTGCAGCAAAACACTTGTGTGGGGCACTTCTTTCCAATGGCCAGCTCGCCTTGGCCCAGCGGCGATGGAGTGGGGAAGGCTCCTGTTTTCAGGCCCAGTTGTGTGGGAAGAATTGGCCCGGTCCAAGCAAGCTGGGGAGAATGTTTGTTCAGCAGGTGCGTGTGTGCTGGCTTTATCCCGTCTGCTGAGGTTGCTCAGCACTCTGGAATGCTCCTTGCCTGCACCGAGGGGATTACTGGGCAGGGGGAAGGTTTTTTATCCTATAAACACAGCTGATCACATGGAGCTGCCACTTCTCAGCACCACCTTGTAAGACGAAGGGATGAGTTGGGAAGAGATCATCTGAAAGAGGGACCTAGAGAGTCAGAATCCTGAAATCCATATTTAGTTCCTGAGCTGATTTTTTTTTTCCAGAAGTGTTGCTTCTGAGTAACTGCTCCTGGTCAGTGGAAGTCTCCATAAAAAGAAAACCAGTGCGTGTGCATGCCTTGTACTGTAAATCACTTCATCACACACTGAAGCATGACCAGCCCTGGGTGAAAACCAGGCAGATGTTTAACGTGCCATGGCACAGCAGCTCCCCGGAGCAGATTTCAGTGGGGCAGGAAGAACGCCACGAAACTGCAAAGAAAGTTGAGTTAGGAGAGACGTAATTACCAAACCTGGACTATGTCCAGGACACTGGGGCAAACCCTGCTGCCTCTGCAAATTTGATTTTAGCAACTTTAATTTTAAACACCTGATAGTCGTATTTCTTGCCAAGTGAAGAGTTTGCTGAAAGTAAGAGAGGCAGCATTTCCTAAATAGAAAAAAAACCTTAGAAAATTAAGAAAGGAAAGAAAAAAACCAACAAGAGTTTCTTCCTATAAGATTTGTGACTCCTCAATGGGAAACCGTGAAATATCCACTGCAAAACCACATTTTTTTGGGTGGTAGATCAGCTTAACTTACAGCACTCCACAGCCCAGGCCAATATTTTGTGTGGGGAAGTGATGAACTGTAGAAAGCGGAACCGAACAGGGGAATCAGCAGAGGGAGTCCAGGTCAGGGCAGGACAGAAACAAAACAAGAACCTGCCTAAAATAAGAGGAAAACTCAGCTTCTTTTGGTATTGAAACATACTTGTGCACCAGCATTTATTGATGACATTGCAATTATCTACCTCTGACAACCAAATGGTTTGACACACCGGGTTGCTTCTGTGGAATTCAACTGTGCCTACAGCCCCGCAACAAAACAAGCAAAGCAAAATGAACACCTGAAAGGAAACCTCTTGTATAACACAGACCCTTGGGATAGTGAGAGGAACATTGCTGACCTTGGCTACCCCTGAGATTTGCCATGTGAGCAGCGCAAATCAGTTCTCACAGTGGTTTGCAAGCTTTGGAATAAACAAGTCCTGAGCCTGCTTTAGCACAGGGGGATGGAGTAGGTGATTTTCTAGCTTCCCTTCCAGCCAGAAATTTCTGTGATGTTAAGGCCCACTCCCAAAGCCTATAAACCAGGATCCAAAAGATAATGGTGAAATAATAAAGCATACTACTGCAAGTTGGTAGGTGCTGCAGGAAGCCAATGCTACCCTGCAGAAGGGTGCCCCAGAATAGTTTGCAGAGGAGTGGCTTTAAGTAGAAGAAGCTGTACTTGCATCACCCTGAAGTAACTAGAAGCACATGGAGAATCTATTTTCCTGGCTTTTTCACCCAAGTGAAACAACCTTCTCCAGTTGCTGCTGAAAGGAATTTAATGAAATAATCTATACGTGAGATTATTTCCATATTTGCACAAAACATAAAACAAGCGTTCGGGACTTGCCCTGTCCCATTTTCAGGCTCTGGTTGTGTTGCACATGGGACACATTTACCTCAGACGGAAAAAATCTGCAGCACTGATTTCCCTAGTGAACGTGCTGGTCCCAGCGGGGTGCTGGGTACCACTGCAAGAGCAGAACCTGAGCTGTGGCTGCTGGGCACATGGCCCTGAGTCACACGTGAGCTTCCATTCCCCAGAGGGGAAGAGGAGGGCTCGGGCAGGTGGAGCTGTACCTGCCTGTCAGCACGCTGAGGATGCTGCGGGCTCCAGCTGCAGCCTGCTGCTGTGTAATCCTCACACCACACCTTACACCAGCGCTGCCACCCTGTCCTGAGTACCCCGAGTCTGAACACATCCACCACGAGAAAGTGCCACTTTGGGGTTTGAGGGATGGCCACAAAGCCCTGCAGCCATCCAAAGCCGGGGATCAGCACGTGAGTGAGCCCTCAAGAGCTTTGTTGTGGGGCTGGGCTTGGCATGTCCAAGGCAGTTTATGCCCAGCGAAGGCAGCAGTCCCAAGCTCTGCGGTGTCTCGTTTTTAATCAGCTCTGCTGCTTCATTTCAAGAATGGGACTGTTTACACTCACTATCAAAAAACCGTATTATTATTATTACAGCTTTGCTACATACTGGCACGTTCCCGGGTGCTTAAACAAAAAAGTGCAATTCACAAGTTGAACAAAATAGCGAAATGTTCCATGTTTCACAGCAGCCTGGTAACAAAACACAGAGATACGTTATCCACCCTGCTGGTGATGAAGCTCAGACACTTGTCAGAGGTTTGCTGTTATTTTTAGCCGTGACACGGAGAAAACTATACCACAAACCATTTTTCTTCCCCTTTTAAAACCCTTGTACATAGAATGGAGGCAGTGGCTCTCACAGCTATTCGTCCACTACACAGCTGCTTGTCCCTTTTTTCTGAGCAGAGTAAGGAAAAGGACCAGAGCAAAACTTCAGCTTCAGTTCTCCTCTGGTGTAAATCAAGACAGTTCCACCGCAGAGCAGTGGAGCTGTCACACAGTGCACACCAGGGTAGGGTTAGGCCCTCTGACACAAGTGTAAGATACTGATTGCAAACATTGGGATGACAACAGTATTTCCCTCTTCTTTTGTGTTACTCTATATCCTCACCTCCGGTATTCTGTCTCTTCTGGAACCATTAATGAGTTGGTTTTTTAATGCAAAAATTACTTTAATGACTTGGCAAGCAGAAGACCACCATCTCTAATCAGCAGGAAACCCTCTTCTACCCTAGCCCTGGGCTCTCAGTCACCACCACAGCTGAGATTGTCCCTAAACATGGACAGGCCCAATGTCCAGCCATGGGCTGCACCTTTCAGTCTCAGGACACTGAAATTCCACTCTCAGCCCATTACCTGCACTGGTATCCAAAACCTGTGTTATTGGTAACATAAACAATTGTTTTACTAATTACTATGACACTTCAGTGTCCTGATTCTAAAACATTTAAGGAGATAATTTCTTTTAAATATAGGCTCAAGCACTGAGGTGTTTTGGAATTAATATGAAAAACAAAAATACCTTTCTTGGTTTTTTTGGGACAGGAGTGCATTGAGTCCTTATTTCTCCTAATAAAGAGAAGCGTTCCTTTTCCCCTTAAAGACTTCATGATAACCTCGTGCATGGCCGACTTTAGGGCTTTTATGCACAGCTCACGTCACCTCAGTCAGAAAGTAATTCTGCAATTAACCTTGCTACAACCCCAAAAGGTGCACAGTGTCACTGGTCTGCTTTAAAATCGCAAACACATGGAGAAACAGTGGTGCAATTTTTCTTAATTAGAGAAAATGACCACGCTTCAAAAAAAAAAAAAAAGAAGAAGAAAAAATAGATTAGACTGTTCTAATCACAAGCAATGTTTAAAAATTAACCCAAATATACAAAAAGCCCTGTCCCACACCTTCATGCTACATCCCAATAATCTGAGAAGCTTGTAACAGACTGGCTTAGCCCATGGAGTCTGTTCAGAAACAGACTGAAATCACTGTCTTCTGCCATTTGGGGGAAACCCAACTAACTCCTTTATTTATGTCTAAATAAAGAAAGAAGGAAACACTGCAAACCCTCGTGATCTTGCCCATAATGTTTTGCTTCCACCGCTTCTCATGCACACACCTGACACATGCACACAAGCACGTTAATTTTCACTGCTCGAGAGAAGCCTTAGTTTGTTTAGATTTGAGACAAAAAGCAGCAGTCCATCACCCCATGTCGTTCTAAACCCCTGACATTTACAGAGCTCTTTCCAAACCAGTTCATTAAACACTGCATGCATCTTAGGGCCATATGCAGCAGTATAATTTAGAGTGTGTATTTTATAGGTTTCTTTTTCTGGTTTACCCGCTGATTATTACGTGCTGTAAAATTTCAATTATCCCAACCAGTCAGGGGAATAAAAAAGGGAAATAAAAAGTAGCGGATGGAAAAGCGTGTGTTAACAAATGCCATGGAAAAGAAGCCAAAGCAACACTCAGATTTCAGTGTTATTAATGCCCTTTTCTCACAGACAGATTAGCAGTATGAATAAAAAGCACAAAACGACAACTAAATCATCTCCCTCATTCTAACATTCGGCCAACATTTCAAAACGCTGTGGACAAATCCATGGGTGAAATTTATCTTAGCTTTCAGTGTGCAAACTCACAGACCTGGGAGGAACAGCACAGCCCAAACTAAGGGCTGAATTTGGCCCAGCTAGTAACAGGAAAAACTTGAAGGAGACAAGAATATGCCTGCATATTTCCCACATAACATGTGGGTTAAACAACCCAATTCTCATGTGTGGGGCAGGCGTACAGGGCTAAAATGGCTGCTGATATAAAGGGAAACGTTCACAAATAATTTCAGCTTTGCCCATTTACATAATTTACATTGACACCCAATGCTCTGAAGAGCTGCAAACACAAAATGCTGTACCTGAAAAAGAAAAATCACAGAAAGAGCTGGGAATTTTTTTTTTGTTCCGTGAGCCAAACCCGTAAAGCTGGGATGGTGAAACTTGGTAAGGTGTCCCTGCTAAATCCAAAACAGGAGGTAGGTAAACACGTTGACAATATGAAAGGCCCCAACTGCACAGTGGCTTGTCCAAGCACATTACTACACACATACAGTTGTTTTAATTGCTTACCACCTTCTCATGTACAGTGATTCTTAATGCACATTAACCTGGTAGTTTTGGCCAATTTCTGTGGTGTCCAAACTTGATAAGGCGAAAAATTTCTCACCAAAGGGATTCCAGCTGATGGGGCCTGACCCCACTGCAATGTGTGTATTTTCTGTTGTCACTGCTGCTGTCAGGAACACACCTCTGTGGGATGCCCCTAAGTATCCATGGCCTGCACACCCAGTTGTTGAAAGCTGAGGAAGCTTGGCGGATGTTTCCAATCTCTTCTTGCTTTCAAGAAGCTGACTTTTTTGCAGCAGCTTGCATATTCATTCTGACTTGTTTCTCTGCTGAACAGTAACCTGGAAAACACACAAACAGAATTAGGGTACGACACTGAAAACAGCTGCTTTTCAAGAAATCTCTCAAATCTCATTTTCATGTTGAAGAAATAATTTTGACTTCTCTACAGCTCCTGAATGAACAAAACTGATACCTCTAGCGTGTCCCACATAAAGTTATGTAATACCAAGCAAAACAAAGGAAATGTGATGGCTTTTATCCAGTTGAGATCAAAAGCATTTGGACCCTCTTACACAAGATGAGCAATGCAACATTTCACTCCAGCTTTGAGATCCACTGCTGCAGTTCTTTCCTAGCAGAAATAGGGCTGGGGTTTTTCCTCCTTAAAAGTAACAAAAGATACGGTGTAAAACAACATCAGAAGAGCCATGTACATGTGGCACTTTATTTCTGCTTATCAGCTCAAACTGCAGATTCAAGGGCTGCATAGAAGCTTGCACTATCACTGAGTTATAGCTAATTCTTTGCTCACAGAGTGTGAACTGTGGCTCATGGGGACAACAGCCTTTACAATTTCATCTGTACATACAGCTGAATCTTTGTTTCAGGTGCAAAATTAAGTCATCTTTAACTACAGAAATATGATTATAACACAGGAGTTCCCCTATGAGTTCCTTCTCTGCTTTCCGANAAAAAAAAAAAAAAGTACTTTTTTCAGGTCATAGGGCAGAACTAGATGAAATGGAAGCCAGGTGAATATTTATCTTTAGAGTTCATGGGTTTTACCTGGTGTAAATTGTTTATATTCATAGCAATGAATTTGTTTCAATTTCAGTTTGGGGTGATATTTAAACCTGAGCTTTCTACACAGTCAAATTGGCAGCAGCTCTCAGGTCCTCCCAGCATGAAGTCTCGCATTAATTTCAAAGCAGAACATTACTGGCAGCATGACTGGAATTCTGTAGGCTTTAACTGCCAAGTTTGTGCAGAGAGAGTCCTGCAGCCAGCTTCCTTCGGGATGTGTCTGCATGGCACAGTGGTACCCGAGCTAGCCCTAAGTGAAACTTCTGGAGCAGGATGTGATCCCAAGGAGAATGCGTTGTTAACTCTGTTAACTTCGTAGAAAAGCTAATCCTGCTATTACCATAACCCTCTGTAGTCTCTTGGTGGAGCAGTAAAGAAAAAATGCCTAAATTAACAAATGTGATCCTTACTATTTATTTCTTCCATTTAAAAAGCTTCTCTATAGCTAACCTTAATTTCGTTTTGGGGAAGGAAATGCATTAGGAATTATGCTTAGCAGATGATATTCAGAAAAGACTGAAACAGTTGGTATTCCCATTTCTGCCTGTGAAGAATCTTAGCAAGAGCCCAGCTGCTCAGGTGCCCACATGATGGAGCCTGACTTCAAAACTGAGCAGCCAGGAGGATGCAGGTTCCCCAGAGCCACGCTCAGGTGGTGTAGCCTCCATCTAAGATGCCACACAGAGTCCATGGGAACTGGCTGGTTTGCCTAAGGAACCCCAAAGAGCACTTGCACTGGCACAAATAAGTGAGGGTGCTGGAGGCTGTCAGAAGGAAAGCCTGGCTAGAGAGACCTGGGAGGGAAAGCTTTCTGGAGTAAACCTGCCCAAACAGCTGCTTTCCTTCCCTCCCCATTTTCTCCCCAGCCATCTTGCGTGGACCCTCTGCTTCACAAGTAAGACACCACTGTAACAAAACCACCGGATTTTTACCAATTTTCTCTTTGACTTTCAGCAGAGGAGGCAAGGATTTATGAAAGTCTCCCAGGAGAGCCAAGGTCTAAGTGTAACAGGCAGAGGCAAGCCACAAACTTTGGAAGAGAAGAGCTGGCATGGAGCACCAACCTTGCTAGTGGCAGGGGAAAAAAAGGGAAAAAATACAAAAAAGGCCTGCACTGGACCTGCTTTTTGAATTTCAGATTCTCGCAGAAAACAGAGCAGAACCATCCTGGGTCCACACCGAAAAAGAGAGAATGGAGATGGAATATATCTATATAAAAGAGTTGGGAAGTAGAAGGAAAAACCTACTTTTGTACTGGTTGTCTCTCTGCATGACTGAGGAGTCAAAAGCAGCATTCCTTCTGCCTCTTCCAAATGCTCCTTCCATTCTGGAGGCTCCAGAGCCCATGAAACCCCATGGCTGCGTTCAAATACATCGATATTTATTTATTGCTGCCTTTGGAAGTCTAAATTAAATGCACATTGTTGGATCTCAGTGTAATGCATTACAGTGTTCTTGCTGACCAAAGCAGAACACAGATAACCAGGACCAAATCCAGCCTCAGATCCTAATCCCATAGTAACCTTTCCTTGTGGGATGGCAGAAGATGAGCAAAGGGGTGGAAGCACAGGGTCAGACCCTGTCTGTAGCTGTGACTGTCCTTGGCTCAGTTTTGCCTGAATTACTTCAGTTGTGCCCAGAGGTGACACCAGAGGGAAACACCCAATGCCCCCTTCATCTGGCCCTGAGAAGGATCTGTGTGTGAGAGAAGGATTTAGAGGCCTGATCTCCAGGCCTCACCAAAGGAGAAGACTGCAAATGATCTTTCTGGCCCGTCTTGCACCCCTACAGTCCTTGGGGACAAGAGGACTGGTTGCTAGACTAAAGTGCTTTCTCTTATGAAAACACATGTGGGAAAGTGTTAAACTGTGCAGTGTGGTATTTTGGTTTCTACATCCCCTGATGAAATGTGTCTTGCCTGGGGAAAACAAAACGGAAGAAAAATATCCCCTGGAAATATCTGCATAATTTACTCCCACACACCTAGTGAGAGATTTACAATTGAACAGCAGTTCCCCTGAAACCATCACCGTGTTGTGCTCTGAATTACACTGCTGTACTCCTACCTGCAAATTATACTGTTAATTAGTTAATGGCTGTAAAGTGCTTTGGAGAAGAAAAGAGCACTCATTAAATACCATTGTTCTGCTCTCCAGTGTGCAATGTTCCACTCTTCATTAATCTCCAACCTCTTCCCGAACCTCTTGCTAGCAATTAAGTTTCATAATCTCAAGTAGCAAATTAGTCTGAGATCAACATCACTGTTCAGAATGTGTTTCCTGAAACTTTAGCTTCAATTATACTCTAGGAAATTTCAAGGTGGTATCTTACATGAAATTCCCGAAACAAAATCCTTGATCTATGTTGGGAAAACCTCCCTTTGGACAAACCAAAACCTGCTTTCCTTTCCTTGTCCTTTCCTACAGACAAGGGAAATCTTATATATGGGATGAGAAGTTCAAACGCCCCTGGGAAGAGCAAACAAGGGGCCAGATGCTCAGAAGAGCTCAGCGTGCAGAACACTGAGAACTAAAGCTTTTTGCTGCGTGCTGAAACCCACTCCTGGCAGCACGTCCTGGTGAGAGGCATTTGAAAACTTAGCCCCTTCTGCCACCCAGCCAAATTTAAGATTGATTTGCCCTTAAAATTCCTGGATGCCTTCACTGAGTACAGTATCCAAGCTGAAGTTAGCAGGAGACCTGGCTGCTTTCTCTAGTTTTGGGTTTAGATGTCTGAACTGTGTTTCTTGCTGTACTTGGGAAAAGATGCCCACAGCCAAACCCATAAGCTAGCGAAAAACCAAAAAGGAAGTGAAAAATGTTCTTGGGGGTAGTGCAGCAAAAGACAGACAGCACAGAAGTTGGTACCTGGAGAAAACAACCACGACTATCACCTTAAAGAAGGGAAAGGGCCTGAAAAAAAGACTTCCATGACAACAAAGTCTGATGGCAACCACCGAAGTACAGAAGACGTGTTTCATTTACAGTTGAGGTGGTATCCCTGTCCTGACTGCTTTTACCACAATTTGCTTTGCAGTGTCAGCCAAGTTGGGAGTTAAGGATGATCTGGGCACTCACCTGATTCTTGCCTGGTATATTCATTCCCTTCTCTTGAAGCAATTCTTGCCTGAGAAACGGTCACAGTCACCAAAACCGCTGCCTTTCCTACAATGGCAAATCCCACACAAATCCCACAGTCACCAAAACCACTGCCTTCCCTACAATGGCAAATCCCACACAAATCCCACAGTCACCAAAACCACTGCCTTCCCTACAATGGCAAATCCCATGCAAGCAACCAGTAGGCAGATTTCCCATTTCCCAGAGGCTGCCATGGGGACAGAAGAGATGAGGTTTTCACCTCCTCCTCTGGCAGGTAAGGTGGGGACATGGCGAGACAGAGAAAATCCAGGCATTTTGCAGGTTTCAAAGACCAGAAGAGCATAAATATACCAAATGCATTCACATATTAATTCCTGCACCAGGAATTCTTCAATTTCGGGAAGAGCTTAAAAATAGATCTTAAAGGTCATTGATTTCTTTCTCTCTGTCTGGATCGACAAAATTCAGCCCCTGCTCACAAGCAGTGGATAGTTTAAGAAAAAAAAAATCTCAGAGAATTATTAGCAAACAGCTAAATTCTGGATTTGTTGTGCTAGTGAATTCTAAAGGGTATAAAGAGTCTGGTAACAGAGCTGGGAGGCATCAGCTGGTGATTTGTCTGCAGACCATGCAGACAGGCAGAATTCCTGCAGAATCTGAAGCTTCAGCTTTGGTCCTCAGGATCTCAAAGGGTGCTCCAGCCACAGCAAACACAAATCCGGGTGTGACCGGAGTAATCACCACCCCATGTTATCCTTGCAGGGTTGTATCTCGTCCGCCTGAGCTCTGAGCATCCCCTCACAATCACACAACAAGTGCCTACTCTGAGAATGTCTCCTGGTGGTTTTGGTGTCAAGAGCTTGTCAGGGACAGAGCGGTGTTGGCACTTAGGTGGTTCTGCACAGCAAACTGCCACAGAAAACTCAGATACTGAGGGATGGGGCTTCCTGCTCCAGGGTGGAGGCCAAGTGTCGGTTCTGAAGCTGGTGGCACTGACAACACACCTAAGCAGGAGGTACAAAGAGCTCCTGCATCATTTATAAATCTTATTCCCTGCCCTTAGAGGCTCTGAAGCAGCATCCTGCAAACACACGGCCCAGAGCCACAGGAAATTAAACCAGAGAGTGCCAGGTCTGGGTCACCCTTCTGGTACATGCGCTGACTTCCAAACGTTACTTGTGGTTCTCTGGAGGCGGATGGAGATCCAGGATGGAAAAGAGAGTGTGCAACACTATCTGGGGCTGACCATGAGGTGTGGCGGGACTGCAGTGGCTCCCGGGCCCTAACCAGGTGCCACTGGTGGCTCTGCATCCTTCTGCGTGGTTCCACCTGCTCATCCAGCGTGAGCTGCCCACGGCAGCAAAGCTGGCAGGGCCCCACCGGGCGCTGCCCGCCCCCCGCAGGGCCTAGGAAAGGTGGAAAAGCACTTTTCCTAAGGAAAAGCCGCAGAGAGCACAAGGACAAGGATAATCCTCTAGGTGGCATCCAGAAACTCCGAACTTCACACAAAACCCTTGCCGGGGCTGCGCACAGCCTCGTCCTTCGCCATGGGGATACTCGGCGGGGCCGGCTGTCATCACAGCTGGTACCAATCACACCTGCGGCGCTTCTTCGCCCCGTGCCAAGCCCTCGGCAGCTTAAACTGAGCTCGTTCTGACGCAATCAGCTTTTAGGAAATGGCAAGAGGTCTGAGGAAAGGTGCTTTACAGGAATCTCCGTGTTAGAAATTTTCCTCATTCGTCGGAGGTACTGATTGAAACCAGTGAATCGGGGTTGGGAGGAAAGGAGGTATTTATCGAACAATTATGGCCTTTCCTATTAGCACACTTTAATAACACACAGGAATGAAGTAGAAAAGATCCTGAGTTGCTCTGTTAATGATTATATCTATTCCAGCACAGCTTGTTAATCCAGCGCCTTGTCTTTAAGACTGTCTAATTCCAGGTGTTTCAAAGGAAGACAAAATGCCTGCAGAGAGGGTAATTGTAGAATAACCTTTCCCTATGGAACGTTTCCTCCTAATGTGCTTAGTTATGGCATCAATCACAAAGGTTCTAACTCCCCTAAATTTACATCATGTGTATATAATGCCTGTTGTCATTGCCATTATTTACAGTCAAATCCAGGGTGAAACCGTGGCCCTACAGAGTCAGTGCAAGTTCACTGCAGCACAACCAGGATGTGGCTCCTCACTTTTTTCAGGACTCTTTCCAGGTCTGGGCTCCAAAGCTGCACCATCACTATTCCCACAGCTCGGTCCGGGTTGCGTGGGTGTATTAAAACATCTGTAAAACAAGACCAAAATGTTTCTGAAATGCAAAGGCTTTACTGGTGAGGTCCTTTCTCAGCCCACAATTTCTGTGCCACCTATAAGAGCATGCTGTCAGGTGAACTTCGTGGGTTGAGATATGAACAGGTTAATAATTAAAACAGGATAAAATCTATTACTACTACTAATTGCAATGAGAATGAGAGAGAGAAATAAAACCCAAGAGAAACAAGTAATTCCCAGTACAGTTGCTCCCCACCCGCTGGTTGATGCCCAGCCTGTCCCTGAACAGCAGTCGGTGGCTCTCGGCCAACTCTCCCAATTTCTACACTGGCCATGATGTTCTGTGGTGGGGGACATCCCTCTGGCCAGTTCAGGTCAGTGTCCTGGTCACGCTCCCTCTCAGCTCCTTGTGTCCTGCTCACTGGCAGAGCATGAGACACTGAGAAGTCCTTGACTGCAGTGAGCACTGCTCAGCACCAACTAAAACATCCTTGTGTTGTCAACATTCTTCTCACCCTGAATCCAAACCACACCACTGTACCAGCTACTAGGGAGAAAATTAACCCTATCCCAGGCAAAACCAGGACATTTTCTACCCCTTATTGCATGCCATTTAAGTCATGCCAGCTCCCACACTTCCCAATACGTGATCATCTTTCCTGTCTTTTGTTATATAGATACACACACACAGAGGTAACACTCCCACATTCCCTCAGTCATGGACCTTGCCTGTGAAAGTCCATTACATTCATTTAATCCTTAGTTCACAACCTGGGGTTCCAACTGTCGCAACAATCTTTCAGGACAGGAAAGATGGTGCTGAGCAGCTTGACAGTATTCCCTCTGCTACAGATGGAAAGAAAGGTGCTGAGAGCATTTTTGTGAGTTTTATTAGCACCTTGGCTGAGATTATGGAGGGTCTGGACAAGATGAGGTGCTCCAGGAGCACCAGAGCCCCTCTGGATGTGGGTGTCTAAGCCAGGCCTGAGTACATGGAGATGCTGGTGATGACCCTTGTGGTGTGTGCATGGGGAGGGTTCACATTCTACATCAGTGGAGGAATGAAGAAGGTACTGCTGTGATGGACTGATCACTGACAGTCACGGCCAGATTTGGTCACAAAGAGAATCCCAGGATGGGTCAGGTTGGAAGGGATCACAGTGGGTCATCTGGGCCAACCTCCCTGCTCAAGCAGGGTCATCCTAGAGCACACAGACACTTATGTGTAATCATAATCAACATTATATTTTCCTGAGTTTTAGTAATCTAAAACATTTCTTCAGAGGTAAAGTGTTTTAATTTCCATGTTGCTCTCAGCAGACTTGTGAGGCAGACTGAATAATGCCTTTGTGGGAAGGTAGGACAGTATTATTTACTCAATTTTTTAGGGTATGATACACAGGCAGAAGTGGGCAGGGGATTTGTTAGTACTGGGGGTGGGGCTCTGCCTTTGGAATTTTCATTTCTGAATTTGAAAGGCTTGCTTGTTTTTATTCTTCTCTGTTCCTGTACAAATGTTCAAGAGCAGGAAGAGAGGGAAGAATTGGAAAAAGGTGACAGTGTTCCTTAGTTTACATACCAGGAAGAAAACTATCATTAATGATCAGAAAGATGAAGATTTCAACTGAGAAAGGGCTAAAAATATTAATTCTATGAGACATGACTGTTGTTAAATTCAGGTAGCAGAGTCCTTTTTTTCATCTTCCTGAACCCCCAATGATAAGACTCACACCATTCTTTCATATTCCATCCCTTGGTATCACCCCTGCAAAGGCAGAGGCCAAAACTTTGCTTTACATCTCCCCCTTCCAAAACCATCTTTAAACTCTTGTGGGGAAAACTGGGCATGGAGTGGGGAGACCCTTTTTGCTCCATCTGTGCTACAGGTGCTCCTGTGCTAGTCCAGCGTTTCAGCGTGGGGGGATGCAAAAAGGGAGATTTCTTTTTTCAACTCTAATGGCAATTTCAGGTATTAAGAAAACCTGCCTCTATCTTCATTGTTACATCTTGCAAAGTGTTTTGAGGTTGATCCTTTGTCAAATCACAAACTATGAAACCATGTGTTTTGCTGGCAACGTCTGTTTTTCTTGTAGTGTAAGTGATTACCTATGGAAGTAGCAATGTTAGGGCTCAAGTTTGTTTCACAGAAAATGGAACTCTTTGGAAACAGAATTCTGGGTTTTCTTACTGAATCTTTTCTTTTAGGAAGCTCAAATTAGTAATACAGTTTCTGGCATAGCTGTGTGTAATCACGTGCCTATCTTAGGCACGTGGAGGCATTTGTGCCAAATGCTATGAATCATCTTCTTAGCCATTTCCAATCATGATCTGAGGTTTCACAAGATTTATAAAGACAATTCATGTTTAGGCACCACCTCAACCTCAAGGTTCTGCTCTTGGCTTGCGATGTGCTTTTTACAGTGGATTACTCCCTGCAGGATTATTCCCTGAGCTAGGATTGCCGTCCATTCGGAATTTCTGGAATCACTCGTGCTTTGATATCTCTTGCTCTCGATTTGATGCACAGCTGCTGCCTTACAATTCATGACAGCAGGTGAGGACAAGGGGATGAAGCAGGGGCTTGCAGCAGAAAGAAGGCTCTGTGGATGTGTCTCTCTTCCAGCCAGGCAACAGTTGCTTCCTTCACGCCCTTTGATCCATCGGGATCGTCACTTTGAGACTCAATGCTGCCTTTATAGTTCTAGATGGGAAAAGTAGACTAAAAAAGACAGGGTCACTCGCACAGTAGGTCCTTATAAACACCCAATTTTTTCCTCACTTTGGGCTGTGTCGAGTTTTGCAGCGTCCTGTTTCTTAGGCCAGTAAGATTTAAACAATAATTAAAAAATGCAGTGTTTGTATTCCTGGACACTGTGTGACAACTCAGACCAAAACCCAAAGAAAAATGAAGGCTGATGGCAGGTTTGGTGGGAGAGGATTGTTAACTTAAGTCAAGTGTGATAAATGTGAACAGAGACAGCCAGGTTATTCTATCAGTTCTGGTCTCTGTGCAAAGCTAAGGGCTTGTATATTCTGTAGCTCGTAGCCTTTATGAAGTGCCAGTGAACCAAAAGACAAATTGCTGCATGACGCCAGTGCTTTCTAATAGTGTGTGCCTTGAAAAATGGCACTGAGTGAGTTCCTATTTTCAATTAACTCTCCAAGTGAAAAGATAAATGGAGACAGAAGAATCACCACTCCATTATCTATTCACCTGTTCACTGGAGATTAATTTTCAAATAGGCTTAGGAGTATTGACTATAACATAAAACCCAGATGTAAACACAGGAAAAATTAGGGGCTAGGCAATCTTTCACACTCCATTTATCCTCCTGCACTGCATTTAAAGTTCAGCCACAGAAACTAGACCCTCTAAGATTTTGAGGAAATAGAACTTTTTCCTCCCCCCACCTACCCCAGAAAGAGATTCCCCATTAGTTTTCATATCTGCAGTGTCCTTCACCAACTGAAACAAAGCTAATTCTGCCTTCTGAAGAGTGTGTGATTTAGTTAGCCTATAGAAAATATAGATAAGTATATTTCTGAGCAAGTGTACCCCATTTTGGGGATGGAGCAGTTACTTGGCCTTTTGCCTGTTGGCATATCCCAGAACAAATATTGAAAAAGAAAGTATATATATAAAACAAAAAGGAAGGTTGTTGCTATAAATATAAAAAATACTTATGTAGATGTAACGTAGATGCTAGTGCAGGGAAAGCTGACACTGCACGGAGGAGAGGGAAAATGCATGGTTGTGTGGAGAGGTGGTAAATGTAAAAGCACAGCCAGGAGCCCCTGTTTTGGGAGGGAGGTGGGAAAAGCCCTTATTGAACCTGCCCTGCACACCCTGGCAGGACAGCTGAGATCCAGGCAAACAAAGGCAAAGTTCTCCTCTGGTCATGGACACAGGGCTTTCCCGGGACTGTGAGTGTTTGAAGGGGATGTTTGGAGCTGCTCAGTGCCACCTTTGAAACAAACTTTGGCCCTTGGTCCTCGAGCAGCAGAATTCAGTCACGCCTGCCTTTTGGTCAGCTTTTTCTCAAGGACAATCAGCAAGACTACACAACAAAGCTGTGTAAATTAATAGTGTACTTCTGGAGAGGAGTTCTTGAGCTACATATTGTAATTCCATCTGTCTTCATTCACTCCTGTGCAGAGGTGTCAAAGGTGTGAACAGGAGACGGAAACACAGCGGTCCTGAGCTTTTGCTTTTCTTCCTCCCCTTTCTGGACAGCAGCAGCTCTAGCTGCTCTATATTCAAGGCATTTTCTGCTGGGCATACCATGGAAAGGGCTGTGCAACCTCTCAGCCACCGCCAGACAACAGAGCATGTGCATCAGGAGCAGATACACCACCCGAGGACGCCTGGGCACTGGCATGACCCATTGCTGCTCAAAGCTGGTGGATTCTGAGCCACGAGCTTAAAAGTGACGAGGGGACAACTGCTGGTCCTCTTGGGCTCTGTCTCCTCAGGAGACCAGGATAAAATGGCAGTAGGGGAATGACATCATCTATAGTTCGCATTTTTGTTTCTTTATTAAAAAAGCTCTTACTTTTACCTTCACTTCCAATATTGTAACCTAAAATTTAACCCATCTAATAAGGTGGAAACTACTGTGTGATGTTCACAGTGAGTTCTGCAGGTACAGCAGCACTGAATTTATATAAATTTGGTTTGTAAAGGAAGCTTTTGGGGTATCTGCAAGCCTAAACATGACAGAGATCCAAAGAGTCTCACTAAAGCTGAACAGCTGGCAAAGAGCATCAAGTGGTAAGAGGGAAATTTTTCCAGGCAGGCTTTGTCCCATACTAGTCCTGCAGTGAGAGGAAGTGCACAGCTTCTGTTTGCTTCCAATACAACATTCAAATTTTCCCAGAGAAGCTGTGGATGCCCCATTTTTGGAAGTGTTCAAGGCCAGGCTGGACAGGGCTTGAATCAGCCTGGTTTAATGGAAGATGTCTCTGACCACAGCAGGGGGGTTGGGCTAGATGATCATCAAAGGTTCAATCTGACTCCAACCATTCTTTCCTCCTAATAGGACATTATTTTTGGCCCTTTGTTACCCACTCTCCCAAAGCTGGTAGGAACCTTACAGATGTGGAAAGCAAAAGGATTTCAGTCATTTTCTCTCCCCTGTACACCAGTGCCACCAATGTTCCAGAAGTGTCAGAAGGGATGAGCCTGCTCCTTAAGGATTTGAGCCCTTTGCCCACCTTCTTGCTCGGAGAGCTGTGTCACCCACAATCAAGGGTAAAAATGAGCAGCTGGATGTCACTAGATTAGAGTACATGACTGAGCTCTGTTTGCCTTCTGCACTGGCACTTTAATTTCGGGGCATTTCCTTTATTTAGCTGCCAGTTTTCACAAAACTTGTGAAAACTTTTTTTTTTTTTTTTTTTTTTTTTTTTTTTGTATGTTTTTTTCCCATTACACCAAAAGTGCCAAAGCTGTGAGGGGATGTTTGGGGTCGGTGAGGATAAACTTCACTGGCTGTTCAGCTGTGATCCTGGATTTGTAAGACCAAACTGCGCTAGGCCAAAGTTACCTGTAATCACACAAATGAGCCTATCTAAACCTTATTAAATATATTTTGTACAACCTCAAGAGCTAAACAAATTTCTAGTTAAATAATAATTAAGATGCTGCATAGGGCAACTTAGGCCAGTGCTAATGCTCTGAATGAGGTTTTAAGTGATAAGGTGATAAGGATGCTTGGTGTGCACACAGCCTATAGCAACCTCTCCTGTGATCTGAAACTCTGGGAAATGTTCTCACTGTAGTTGTTGTCCTGGAATTATGTGTTTTTCTGCTTGCTACACACAGTGCCCAAAAGGGAAGGATTGGTGTTTATTACACACGTTAAAAACATGATTTCTTTGAACCCATGGGATCTGGGTTCAAAGTGCTTGGTCAGTGTTTGTAGCTCTGTTCATACCTCTGTTTGTCTCTGCATTTAAGAGGTGGTCATATTTTAGCAGAGTGGATGTGGTATTTCTCACATATTGTGTTTCTGCTAAAAGGGCTGTTTTCTGTGTGAGAGGGAGTGAAATGTGCCACATAAACATTGGAGACAGCCTTAACCCAAGAAACGTTGTTTAGAGCCTGTACTGCACTCCATGGTTAGGCTTTTGAGGGACTTGGGAATGAAACTGAATTCCTCCAAGCTAGTGTGGATGGAATGGGCAGAAAAGGGAATAAAGGGAGAGAAGTATGTGGTGAAGAGGTGTCCTGCTGTCCTGTACAAGCTACAGACTCTGAGAGGCAGAAGAGACCCTGGACGGTCACCTGAGGCTGACAGGAAAGCAGGGAGCTCACAGTGCAGATCTCATTTTTGGCCAGCCAGAAGAATTACAGTTTCTGTAACATCCCTGCCATGGAAACAGCCACAGGTCTGTCAGGTTATTGGAGAAAGACCCGATCCTGCGAGATCATAGACTCTCAGAATCAGAATGTTAAGGGATGGGAGGGACCTTAAGATCATCTAGTCACAACCCCCTGGAATGTGCAGGGACACCTCCCACTATCCCAGGTTGCTCAAGGCCTCATCCAACCTGGCCTTGGACACTTCCAGGGATGGGGCAGCCACTGCTTCTCTGGGAAACCTGTCCAGAGGCATCAGGGCTCCCACTGGGAGCAGTACCAATGTCAGTGGGAGAGCCTCTGCTCAATTTTGACCCTTTTCCAGCAGTTTTTCTCACACCTGGGGCCAGGGTGTGCCTGCTTTTGGCCACCAAGCTGCACTGGTGGCTGTGCTGGCTCGAGTGGGGTCCCAAGGGCTTTCTGTCTTCATGCCTCAGCGCAGTGTCTGACAGGGCAGGGCTTCCCTCCTTGCATGCTGCTGTGCAAAAAGGGGTGTGGGGGGTGTTTCCTCCCTTCCCCTGGAGCACCTGGCCCCGGTCTCTGTCTGGGACAGGCTGCTGGGCGGGTGAGGCACCGCTCTGCTCCAGCGCTGCAATGCCGACGTTGCTGTCTCCCTGGTGGGCTGGAGTCCTGTGATATCTTTCCAGCTGGGAACATGCCCAGGACAGAGTTTTAGCACCATCCGCCACTTGAGCTGTTTGCAGCCTCGGTGTAGCATTACCAAAAATAAGGCTGTTTGAATGAAACAAGTGTTGGGAAACGAGCTGTCTCTCTCCCGCCCTCCTTATCTCTCCCTGCCGAGGGTGGCCGAGTGTGCAAGAGCAGAGCGGGGAGAGGAGCCTGGTGAGGGCTGACCAGGCACAAGCTCTTCCTCTTTTCTCTCCTGCTCCTTCTCAGGGAAGCAAAAGTCCTTACACCTCACGGAACGTGCTCACTCAAAAAGCCGCCCTGATTTCCTCTGCCAAAAGGAGCTCTCAGGATCAGGTTCCCATCCCTTAACCCATCACCTGACACACTGAAAGAGAAGAAGGGAATCAGGAGCCAAACACAACATTAATCAGATTAGGACCTTTCTTGGGACACCTTTATTTTTACTTTGGTTTCCCTGTTTCAGTTACTTACCTCATCTCTCCTGAACACCAAGGGTGGTGTCCCAGACAATGGCCTGTAACATCCTTCACAGCGTCGATTTTCTAGTCTCCAGCCCAAATGTTTACTCCCAGTTCTGGCTAGTCCCCAGCTGAAGCAGTTAGTCTGTTGGCTGGACATCTCTTTGTACAGTTCATGCTTTCATCGGGGCTGCAGCGAGCCTGCACCGTCGAGGGAGACAGCAGGTTTTTTTTTATCCTGTTTTCACATTATGAGCTCTGAAACAGCTCAGCTGGGACAAGTTAAGTCTTTGGGGCATGTGCATTGCTGCAGAAGTGTCAAGGAAGATTAAAAACAGGCACAGAAGTATGACTGCCAGACTAACCCCCAGAAAGTGCTAGAGGGGAGCCTTTTGTCTTGGTGCAAGGTAGATGGAGGTTAAAAACTCTGAGCAAAAGACCACCTTCATCTGCTGCTTTTTCATCCCTACAGTGTGTCTTTAGGTTACAGGCTGGGTATTCATGCTTGGTAGTAAAAGAGAGAAGCCAATTTTCCCCTGTAACAGGGAAAAAAAGGAAGAGCATTCAGCCAACTGTTCAGGTTAGAAAACACCACGGCAGTGGTGGTGCCATGAGTTTATTAGCACAGGTATGTGATGGAAATACCACAGCGAGGCTTCTTGCACTGCTGTCCCTGGGCTCCCCGCCTGGCTGAGCAGAAGAGATGGATGAGAAGTGACATCAGCACGGTTTGGTTAAGAGAGGTTGGGCGGGAAAAGGGAGCCGTGGGAGGCTGGACCAGCCTGCTGGCATTGGAGTGTATTAAGGCAGAGGCGAAGGGGGGGAGTGTTTCACATGGCACATCATGAGCAACGAGGAGTCAAAGGCTGGGTTAGAGGATATGCAAAAGGGAAGTTTAGTCTCAGTCTCAAGAAAGATATTCCGTCAGCTGTTGTATTGTTGACTGCTTTCCCAGGGGAAATAATGAGGATGGGATTTTTTAAAACCAAATGGGGCAAAGAAAGAGAAAATTCACAATCAAAACCAGTCCTAAACTGGCTCCCGCGTGAACAGCCGAGGTCCCTTCCCTTCTTTCCTGACCCCTGTTGTTCCTGCTCCCCAGCTAATTCCTCCCTTTAACCCCTGTTTATAAGAACAGCCACAGTGTCTCAGGTGCCTGTGGAGGTGACATGTTGTCTCCTGCTTGTCCCGCTTCCCCTCTGCTCTGTGCTCTCCATTCTCCTTCCTTCCCTTGCTCTCTCATCCTCTCCCACCCTGCTGCCTGACACCAGAGCCCAAACCTCTGGGGACCTGCTGCTTCTGCTTTCATCTCTCCCCCAAGTTTCTGTGAATTTCTTACTGCGGAGGACTGCAGTGTTCCCAGTCATGGGTCACTGGCCAGGAGACAGAGTTTTTCATCCCTACAGCTCCATGCACCTGGCTAGGAGCAGAGGAGGCTGTGATCCATATTTTGCTTATATGAAGAAGCTGAGAGGCAGCCAAGAGAAGAGGTTTACTTGAAGTGGGACACAGGAATGGGCTGACTCAGTTCTCTGGTATTCCATCCCAAATCCTTTCCACTGGCTCGTGGTTCCCGCACTCCTGCCTGACCTATTCGTCAGGAAAGCCTGTAATGTGAGAGCACTCCCAGCATGTTAAGCAGTACCGAGGAAAAAACATGATAGAGAGGGAGATTAGACTTAGGTGTGAGGCTGGAAACTTCCCACTTCCCTCTGGATCGAGCATTTAAACCGCTGTTGCCATTTCTTTCAACAAGAGACATGGCACTAAACAATAAACAATAAACAAGGCACATGTAGCATTATTTACCAATTAAGGAAGTCAGAAGCCTCCATAAAACATTCCCCGGATTTGAAGTAATCATGTTTTTCAATGGAATATTTTTTTAAAAAATAAAGAATTGGCACACAGCATCTTTCCTGAAGTCTAGGCAAGAGGCACATATTTGTTTGCAGTAGCAGCACAGACCGTACTGACTGTAACTAGGTGAGAATGCTAAACAGACCCAGTTTCCTTGCTGGCCTCTGAAAACAGGGATAAATTCTTCTGCAGACAAAAGACAGATGGTGTGGGCATTGCTGAGCTCCTGGCTTCCCGGAATCAGGAGGCTGTGCAAACCCAGAGGTTCAGAGTGTGAAGGATTGTTAATTAATTATTATCTTTATTGGGATGTTGTCATGCTCTGCCAGTGGCACTGAGGTCTGGCAGAAAGCTCAGCCCTACGGCCAGGCAGGGTATTTCTGGGATGGTCTTAATTTATCCTCCCCAGATGACTCATGTGCTATTTCTTGTGCAGAGGAAGAGCAGTCAGGCTGTTGTTGTCACTGAGGTAGGAGATGCTAAAAACGACCAGAAAGCAGGATCTTTGACAGCTCTTTTCTTCTGGAGCATTTGACTGCACTGTCAGAGCATGAACCAAGCAGCACGAAGGTGGTGAATAGGAGCAGGTTAAGCTTCACTTAAAAGTGAAGCTGAGTCAGTGAAAGGCTGCCTGGTGGCCAGACTGAGGACGAAGGCAAACTGAACAAGGGCAGTGAAAGCAGAAGCACAGAGGGAGAGTGGGAATAGAGCTGGGAGATCTGGTTGTCTTGCTGGGAAACAGAGATGAGGGACCTACTTTAGCTAACTGGGAAAAAAACGGCCTGGAGCAGGGAACCAGAAATACAGAAGAGATAAAACAGGACAACACAGGGAGGAGGTTATGTGCAATGGTTTGCAAGAAATATCTGTCCAAGGAGTACAGTCCCCTCAAACCTAGAAGGGAACCAGAGTTTGCTGTTCTCCTCCAGCTGACAAGTCTAGGGAGACCTGAGAGCAGCATGTCCTATCTCTCTGTGGTACAGGGACAATTTTTGACTACCTGATGCTTAGTTCAGGTGACAGAAGTGTCCTGGGCATTGGGAAACTGTTTTACTACGAGGGTGACTGAGCACTGGCACAGGTGGCCAAGAGGGGTTGTAGAATCTCCCTTCTTGGAAATACTCAAAAGTCATCTGGACATGGTCCTGGGCAACTGGCCCTAAGTGGTTCTGCTTGAGCAAGGGTGGCTGGACCAGAAGACCTCCAGAGATGCCTTCCAGCATCAAGGAGTCTGTGATTCTGTGGTTCCTGAGACTCTCATCTTCACACACTCCCCTCCTGCCTCTCTCTGCATGAACTGCTACACCAGCTGACCTCTCCTCCTTCTTATAGCTGGCAGGCTGAGGTACTTGAGAGGCCCTGAGTACTGAGGAAGACTCTCGAGAGGTCTGTAGTACAGATGTTTGAGCAAGTGCACATGTATGATTCTAGCTGTTTCTTTGTGTGGTTAGCAGTGTTTCTGGAGAGGCTTGTTCTACCTCTGTGATCCCCGATAAAACAGCACCCAGTCCTGGTGAGGGGTATATCAGAAACACATTAATCATGGCAGCCAGATGGCCGATTTCAGTGACTCACAAGGGCTTCCCGAAAGGCTTCTTAGTGCATATCCTAAGTGTGACATAAATACCCCTTTCTTCCTCTCACAAACTGTATTGTGATTTCTCCCTTGTTTGATTTGAAAAGGGCCTTTGTCCCATTTCTCATCTAGTTCAGACTTTTGCTTCTCCTGATTGAACAGCATATTAAAGTGCTGAAAATTTACACGTGGCTCCCAAAATTTGCACAGATTACAGGATGGGGAGGAGGTGGAAGAAGGAAATACATCCTTTCACCACTTCTCCTTCTAATGCTGGAGGCTTCTTTCCAGTCAAAACATGGCATTGTCAGGTTTACTTATCTCAGGGATCTTAAACTGTTGTGTGTGCCTCAACAGCCTGTAGGCAAGAGACCTCACTCTCTCCGCTGTGCTGGAGGGAGGCTGCTGATATTCTTGGAGCCTGATGACTGTTGCTCCACTTGAGAGCTTTTACAGCACCAAAACATTGGCTCATTTGCCACCTGCTCCCTCCCAGCCTCTGAAGGAGGGCTGTGGGTTGCTGCTGTGCATCAGTTGTGTGCAACGTGACCGCTGTGGCACATCACTGCTGTTTTCTTAGCTCTTTCTGTCGGTGTCCTGAAAGCTTTTCATTAGTCATCCTGGAGGGGGGAGAAACCTCAACCCTCTCTCTTCACATTCTCATGGTGAATTTTCCAGCCTGATTTTTTTTTTTTTAAGATGCAAGCTTTGGATCCACACATGAATTTTTTTGCAGTCATGAACAACCAGGTCAGGAAACCATGGTTTGTAAAAAAATGGGTCATTTAGGCTTCCAGGTTTGTGGCTCACTTCATTTTGCTGCCAGACTGCATAGCATGGTCTTGGCTCTGCCATGTGAGCCACGACTGCTCAGCACTTCTGGACATTTGGGCCATTTACTGGTAGGGGATTGAGAAACAGATTTAGATTCCTGATTTCTAGCTCTCTAACTTTAGAGAAGGTATCTTTGGTTTTTGTGCAGGACACCTAACACTGAAGGGTCCCTGCTGTTTTTAACAAAGTTGTAAGAATAGGGTAAAAACATGGAGGCCCCTTTGAGGTTCTTTGGAAAATACAGGGTCTATAAAATGAATTTTTATCTTTCTCAAAGGGATCCTTAAGTATTTTTTGCACTAAACTGTGGAAGATTAATCTTCAAGCTATTCTGCATATAATCCCCTAAGGTAGTCAGGGCTTGACAAGGCATTTTCAGCCGAAGAACACCACTGTTCCTCCCAGACCATTTTGCCGGACGAGTGGATGTGCAAGGATAGAGACACCCAGCACCGGGGCAGGTCCTAAACTCTGCCCAGATCCTTGTTCATCTCCACAGCGGGCTGAGTCCAGGCCTTTACAGGTGGCTGCTCATTTGAAATATTAAGTGTAGTGCATAAGGGGAGGTTGGTCTGGACCAGCCGGGCCCCTGATATCCCTGGCTCAGTAGAGGATGGATATCCAGGTTACTCAGGCTCCCTTGGATAGTCCTGCCAGGAAGCAGCTGGAGATCCTCAGCCATATAAGGTTCTGTTTGCACTTGCTGTGATATGATGATATGCTCTATGTGATATGTGATATGCTCTAATCTGGTTATTGATGCCATCAGTGCTGTGGCTGTCCCACAAGGGGATCAGCTCATGTTGGAGGCCTGGCAGTGGATGCCATGGCCCTTGGGGGTGGCTTGGTTTCCCACAGAGACTTCCAGAGAGGTGCTGGGCAATCAACACCACGGTTTGGGGTGGGCACAGATCTGGGATCAAGCAAAGAAAGCAGAAGCACACCTTAAACTTGACTCTCACTTGGGCATTACAATACAGAGGTTCAACTCTAGAGCCAGAACTAAGGGGGACTTTGTTCTTCTTGTTGCTGCGGTGATGCTGTTTTTTAACTGAAGGTACTCTGCATCTCTTTCTTATGCATCAGTCTTCAGCCCCCCTGTCTGGGATCTCCCCTGGCTTGGTCTTTGCTTCTCAAACACCCTAATCAAAGCCACCGAGGTCTCAAAATAAACCACAAAAGGAGGGAGTTCATTTGCCATTGGGTTTTGGTTATCTCAGAACAGGTCAGCACTGCTGCTGGTTAGGACCACCACTCATTTCCAGGTTTTGCCCCCACACTGCCAGTTTCTCTCTTCTCTTCATCCCCTCCCTAATTTTCTCATACTTTATGTCCTCCCTGGCCACCCTTCAGTCACCAAGTCCTGTGCAGGTGGTGTCACCCCATTCTGGCAGCAGGACAGAAGCTGGGTAGGAGCTGATCAGGGACCAGGAGGATGCTGAGAGCTGGTGCTGCTTGTTCAGACAGCCCAAGGGGCAGCAGTGAGTTAGGGGAGCCAAGCTCTGCCTGTTTTCATGCCTGTGTTCCCCTTGCCCTGGCCTGTCTGTGTCTGGGGTGTGGAAGCCACGTAGCTGTGTTCCCACTGTGCTCCTGGGACATCTGGCGTGGCCTGGAGTCAGCCCATGGAATCCCTGCAGACCACTGCTGCGGTGTCTGTGTCCTTTTGTTTTTTCCTTTCCCTCTCCCTGGACATTTGCAGATCACACAGGCTTGGTATAACCATGGCTTTCCTTGTTTCAGGTTTTTGTTTAGGGAAAGATTTCATAAAGTGGCCCGACCCGTGCCTTTGTCCCCTCTTTGGGTGACATATACTCCTTGTAATAGGAGGGTGGTGGCCCCACCATGGAGGTGTTCCCCTCCAGCATCACCACAGCCCCACATCAGCCCCACCATTCCCTCTCATTGCCCATATGGTTCAGTGGGGACTGGGAGGAAGGTGCTCATTGTCTCTGAAAATGGGGCATGTTGTAAGCAGAAAGAGGGAAAGAAAACCACCAGTACTGACCTCCTCGGCCTGCTAAGCCACAGCACCACCAAATAATCAGCAGGAAGGCCCCCCTTAAACACTTGGGGTCACGCAGGGATTTGTGTAGTTGGTGCAGGAAGTAAAAGGCAGAAGAGTGTGTCTCAGCAGGAGACCTGGCTGGTGTGATATAATGACAGAACAAAAAGGAAACCCAGTCCTCCCCCATTTTTCATTAGAAATATGCCCATGAGTGAAAGCCAGTGATCCCATGGCACAATTTTTTGCTGGGGACGAATTCCTCCGTCCTCTATGTGAGGTGGGTGCTTTGCAGTCGTGGTGTGTTTGAGCACACTGGTATTTCCGAACCAAGCCTCTCATGTGAGACTGACATCCTTCAGTGCACACTGGGGAAAACAGGATCCCCTTTCTTCTCACAGCCTAAGACCAGAAGGGCAGGGGTGGAAGGAGAGGTAATTCAATACCCCAATTCAACAAGGGGTTTTTTTTAGTTATAAGGTATCTAAAGGCTATTTCTGAAATTCATATTTCCACATCCCTGCACATGTGCCTTTGCCCAGTCCTGGCTCCCCTGTGACCTGCTGGTCAGCTGTGCCTGTGTCCCTCCCTGTGCCCTGCATCCACTGAGGGCATCTCCCCAAGTTCTGGGTCAGAGCCCTTTCCACTTGTGGGTAACTGCTCCAGGACAGAATGGAGCCTCAGATGTTTGGGAAAAGAAGGAAAATAGTATCAACGTCTGTGAAGAAAGCTAATTTTCCATTAAGAGCCATCTTCAGTCTGGAATTGTATTTAGTGTCTTATTAAATGGCACTTCTGTGTACTGCTCTAGCACAGAGCAGCCCAGAAATAGCTCTAATGAAAAAAAAGGAGAATGAGTTACAGAGCCCAGGGTACAGATGTTCAGCCAGCAAAAATCATCTTTCTGACATGGAAGTCCATTGAATTGAACACTTTTACAGCTGCTGATCTTCTGAACATCTAAATTGATTTGCAGAGAATTAAGTAACAACAATAAATTAGAATACTTATAATAACAGATATTCGGCTATGCTTTAATTACTGTTAGAAATCCGTGGTGAACTACAACAAGACCCCATCACCTGAAATTGGTATCAGGGCTGCGGATGCCAGTGAGGAGCCCATGCAGGAAACCACTGTGGACTATATTCCCTCAATTCTAAGGAAAAAGGACCAGATTTGACAACTGCAGTGCTGGAGGTGGTGATTTGTAGGTGCCAAATGAACATGCTCTTCCTCCTGGCACAAAAAGCAAAGGCTTGGGCATGCCTGCTGCTGCAGCAGCAAGGACAAGGCTGGGTTTGGTATGTGTTATGGAAAAAGCTCTTGCTAAATGCAGGAAAAGCAGGGAGGAGGAATCTGTTAGCTCCTGGAGGATGAGTTTGCACGACAGAGGTGGGGTTAGGGTGGGCGGCTGCAGCGGAGAGCAGAGAAAGAGGTGAGTAAAGACAGGATGGGTTTGGAGGAAGGAAAATGCATTTGGTCTTGGCTGTATTATTCCTGATTTGTCGAGAAGAAGCATATGAAGGATAGACAGAGATAGGGGGCTGGCGCTGAGAGAGGGAGGTGGGATGGGGAGGCCTGTGCGTCTGTGGCCCATCAGCTCCAGGGGTGCAGCTAAAGCTGGGAGAGGGTGATCCTGAGGGACAGTGAGGCCCCAGGGCAGGGCCGTGCTCCTCTGGCTCTGCTTTCTACCCTTGTGTCCATCTCTTCCAGCCCAGGGAATCGCTCCTGGAGCCCCCTCTGCAGTGCTGGCTTGGTTTGCACCACCTCTGCCACTGCCCATCCCACCATCTGGGGTGGAGGTGTTTTCCCAGCAGGTTTGAAGCTTTTCAGGGAGCTCTGCTTCCACATGGGGTTCAGATCCTGGAACTGTCTAATTACTGGGGGATGTCGGGAGCACAGACCCCTTTGAGGGTGCTGGGTCTCCCCTGCTGGGTGTGCTGTGGGTAAAGGGGAACAGTCTAGAGCAGCCTGAGTGATTTGTTCAAAACCTCTCCCAGTCTGAAATTGAATTAGTGAGAGATCTGTGCTTTGTTTTGGTTCTTAAGCAGAAGCAGCTGGGTTGAAGGGCTGGGGAGGGGGAATAAAAAGAAGCTACTAAATCAGCCTTACTTTTGGGCAACTGCTCGGAGATGTCCCCACAGGGCTGGGCTCCTGCTTCCCATACTCATCTACTACCATGTCTTCCCGGGGTTTTTCTCATTCAGTTTGAAAATGTGGGTCATCGATAGAGCAGAAGTTGCAGCATGCTGGAATATGTAGGTCAGGAAAACTGTACCAAGAAAAGAAAAAAAAAGGAAGAAAAAAAATTTTACAACTGCTTCCAGCAGGAAAAGGCCACACTGGGATTTGGGCTTTTGAATGGGATATCCTCTCCTGATCCAAGTGCCCTGGCTGAAACGCCCAGCAGTTTGTGGCCAAAAATAACAGGAAGATCAGAGAAGCAGGAGGGGGGAAAAGGGGAAGGCGGGGGGTCTGACCAGCTCATATGACCCTCCATTAGAGACTTATAAAAAGGGCTGGTACGAGCTCATTTTTCATGAGTTTTAATCCCTCCTGCTTATGATGCTGAGCCAAGGGTTTTTCTGGAGAATCTGAGTCACAAGGCTTGCAGCTGGAAAGAGAGGATTGATAGCAGTGGCTCAGCAGGCACAACCACGTCTGGAGAGCTGGGAGGGGAGCAGCAAAGCCACCGGTTTTCAACACCAGCACAGATGTCTTTGAAGGAATGGGGGAAAAGTGGGAGGAACATGCCAAAAATATTAGGAAGGGGAAGACAGCAGTAGTCCTTATGTCACTGTTTCTGCTGCTCCCAGGAGCTCCCGGAGCAGAGGATTTTTACAAAGAGGGTTGTGCATGTGTGCGTGCATGCAGGAGAAGCTGGAGTTGTGATTTCACAGTAGGCTTAGCCAGAGGCATGTTTGGAAGCAAGGAGATGTCTTAAGAAGTTTGGTGTCCCAGCTTGTATTTGTCTGTCTTTGGTTTTATTTAGAAATTGAAGTAAAAATTTTTGCGTTGTTGTTTGGGGGTTTTTTTCATAGAGAGGTTTTTTTGCTGGAGCTTGACTGCCGAGTCCTGTCCCCTGTGCTGCCAAGCCTGATATCTGAGCAGGAGAAGGGAGGAGCAAGGAGAGATGCTTTTGCCCTGGCTCAGCCTCAGCACATTCCCTCACGGTATGGGCTGGGCTTCCTTTAGGCAGGAGAGCATTAAAGCTGTTTAGAATAAAACACAAGGCGCTTTCCCAGCTCCAGTTGGGGTTTCGTGTCTCTCAGTCGGTGTTCCATTAGCGCGTTCCACAGCGGATGCTGATGAGGGACACGAGGTGCCTCATGTCCTGTTACATCTCTCTGCATGCTCTTTCTGTCTGACAGTCCCAAGCCTTGTTTTCTACTATCATTTTCCCAGGATAGGTGGCAAGCAAAGCCCATTGTAATATTTAAGTCTTGTTAACTCCAACAGGAGTCGCCTGCATGAATGACTTTACTCTGGGAGTGGGAAGAACATCCCCTTGGGTGTTGACCAGAACATGTCTCTCCTCAATCCTCACTGCAGACTGATGTGTACAGCTGGTGCTTTTCTAACTCATTTTTAATTATGGAGTCTGACGAGGGGTATCTCACAGTGTGCTGTCAAAGGGCATTTACACACTGGCAGAGCCCTTCCTAGAGCCCTCTCTGAGGTGAGCATTGCTTACAGTGAATGAGTCCCTGACAGGTGGGGCACTTGGCTTCCCTGGCCATGGTGGCACTACTGTCACCTGAGCAAAGGAATGTACCCAGACAAAAACACTGTCTGCAGCTCCCTTCAGACATTCTCTGGTTGAATCACTCTTTTCTGCCCCTTGGAGGAATTTCAGTTCATATGGAGGAAGGAATTTCCTCGTCTGTGCCATCAGAGCTGGTTAAGCAAGGCAAACCCCAGGCTGCAGCTTGCCTTCATTTCTGCAGGACTGCAGGACCTGGGAATGCCTGTGGGTGTTTCCTGCACCCTCCTATGCAGGCAAAGGATGCCTGGGCTGGGAGGGGCTGCTGCCTCCTCTTGCAGGTCCAGGGGCTCCGGACCCCTGGAGGAGCAGGACTGGGACACACTGAGGGTCTGTGCAGGCACAGTCTATGCACAGCAGTCTCTTGGCTCTTCCCATGAGCCTGGATCCTCCTTAGCTCCTTCCCATGCCATGCCATCACAGCTGACCTCCCCAAAGCATCCCCAGTCCTACAATTCAGCTGTGGTGCTCTTCTCATGCCAGACCTTCCTCCCCATCCACACCATACTATCACCATCACCTGAGCTTCCCCTCTAACACTCCCATCTCTGCCCTGTAGCTCCTGCCCTCCCTTCTGTGGGCTGGCATGTTCTCTTCCTTCCTACTCTGTTTTGCCAGTCTTGGAGCTTTTAAACAGCTCAGTTACATCCCACTGAGCATCCTGAACCAGCAGGCTGGTTCCTTTGCCCCTGGTTCAAAGGCAGCTCTGGCTGTGGAGCTTACTGACAGATGTTTTGAACTATCTGCCCAAAAAAAGCTCAAACTGAGCTTTTTCTCCTCGTTGCATCCTCACCTAACTAAATCCCTTCTGAAAGTAGGACATGGGCTCCTAAATCACTGAGAGATTGTTTGGAAATGTTAACTTGTGTTAGGAGCCTGTGGCTAAATGAATCTCTCCTTAGATAAGGAGAGAGGATTTGCCTCTCAAGTCTGTTTTGCAAGTCAAGGAGGGAAAGTGACCTGAAGGTAATAGAATGATAGTGATATAAAGCTGAGGTAAAATGGAGTGAACATCCAAGCCTGCATAAATTTCCTTTGAGTGCCTGGCTTTGCACTAAAAAGCATAACAAACAGAAATACCATGGAGAAAAAAAAAGCAGATTTCTTAAACTCTGAAGAAACTAAAGGCAATATCACAGGGAAAAAAAAAACCCAAATGGTATTATCAGAATGTCCTAAAAATGCATTAAAATTGAAGGCATAGTCACCAGGTAGTCTGGGAGTGTGCATTTGTGTATTCATCTACAAACACCCATCTTCCATTGCTGAATGTGAGATAAAATCATAGAATGATGGTGCTGCATCCGGGCTGGACTGTCGTGGTACTCCAAGCACTCTATTGGCAGATCATCCTGAAAGGCCTGATTTTGAACTCTTAATTTTACCCCAGTGTCTTTTATGAATTTCAGTGGAACCAATCATGTGCTTATAAATTAACCACAAACAGTGTAAGTGTTGGCAAGCTTGGAGCCGAATCATTTCCCATAAGGAATGGAATTGTGCATGGAAAGGCATTCAAACCACAGTTAATAGCAAGGAAAAGCTATTTTACATCTGCTCCATACAAAGGTGGAAGAGTCCTACCATGCAAAGCTGTGGAGAATCAAGTTGACTTGGTTTTCCTGTGTTTCATTAAATCAGACTCCTCAGTTACCTTCAAGAGCAGCAAGGAAACACTGTAAGATCCAGTGGCAGAGGACGTCTGATGCCTCCAGCTGTGTGACACAAGCTGAGATGTGTCACTAGTGGGTAGCTGTGAATTTTGCCTTCTTGGATGACTCCTCCCAGCATTATCTGTAAGTGCCATTGTCACCTGCAGTTCTCACACACAGCTTTGCTGCATGGAAATGAACCCCTCACTGCACAGGTCGTGTCTCTGGGGAATCTGTGCCTACCTGTGAGTGTCATGTCTGGGATCCTGTGTGCTGGACCCAACTATCCTTCCAGTGTAGTAAATACTGATTTACACTATTGTAAAACTGGGAAGAATTGGTTCACTCATCTAAGGGCTGAAAATTTTAGGAAAACATGGTAATTGCAGTCAGCCTGGAAACACCATGACACAAACTTTCCTATAGCATTTATAAAGCAAGTTTCCGGTTTATCAGTGCGAATGGCTCAACCTCTCTGGGTTTAAAACCAGCTTCATTTAGCAGAGTTTAGCTCGGAGGTCTACTGTTTTACACCAGGTGCTGAGGTAGCTGTAAAAGTGGTAGGTTTTTTTCCAAATACCAAAGAAATTCAGGTTTTGTCAGAGTTCTGAACAAAGCTCTGGACTCCTGGTCCTTCTCCTTTAGGCTGGAAAGCATTTGGAGCTGCTCATGGATAGATAATCAGCCTCACCTTGGGGCAGGCAGCTTTGGCAGAGGACTGAAGAGCAGCTGGGACAGGCTGTTGTAACCTAACACGAGGATGTGAGTACACAGCCTAAGGACTGCACTTAGCAAGTGTCCTGATATGTAGATGGTACCATTGCTCTACATCTAGCTGGACAATTCAGATGACTAAATAAACCAGATAAGAGGTTTGAAGTTACTCCTGCCATACACAGGAAGGTGTAAGTCATGTCTACTCCTGCGGGCACCTTGGGAGGCTCCTTGGAAGGTGTTTGTTAGGGGGCAGAAGATGTCAAGTGAGGAGAAACTTCCCCTGTGGTTTGTGACCATCACCAAGAGGTCAGGGGGAACCAAAAGAACAGCCAGAGGGTGATGCTACAGCCACGAGCTGCTCTGGCCAGGCTGTGGGAGAGTCAAGAGGGAGCCCACTTCTCTCTAGGGTTTTTTTTGTCTCTTACTACAGAGGAAAGCTCAAAATAATACTTCTTCCTCAAAGCAGCAGCCCGCAGGTTCCTTCCCTGCCCAGCTGGGCATACCCTTCCTCTTAAAGCTCCACTGCAAATGTCTGTCAGAGAGACCTGAAATCTCAACTCTCATAATGAAATTGTTCCATGGTAGGAATATCCTGATCTTTTTTTGCAATTTTTTTTGACTGCCCATGCCCTTCCCTTCCTGGCTTTTGCACCCCAGGTTGCCTCTGTTCTGCAAAAATAAAATACACCCTCAGTGGGGGGTAACAGTGATGTAAGAAAAAGCATTGATTTTAGGCTTCTCATCCTGCAATGAGCTCAAGATTTACCCTGTAGAGTAAGTCTCTGCAAACACTCCTGTTTTTGACAACAGCAAGACAAAAGAATTCAAATTGCCTTGTCATCAGCTCTCAAACAAGGCATTTCTTTCTTTGCTTCTATTTTCCCAACTCTGAAAGGCGTGAACTTGCCAAGAAGATACAGACCCTGCTGCCTGCTGTGTGTGGAACAGGGCTGCGAGGTGAGAATGGCCTGAAGCAATCTGCACGAGTTCAGCTTGCATTTCTATCCAGGGAGGTGGGGTAAAGTCTGCTTTCATGTTACTGTGATGAAATTAGAGGGGATGCAAGGTGTTAATTAACAGCCACTTTAAATAAATTTGACGTTTTTTACTTTGCAAGGCAATGATATTGAAGCTCCTGGGTCCAATACTTCTCATTAGTACGAAAATCAGATCAAAATGGACATCTGTATTTTCTCTGCTGGCAGATGGAATAACAGGTTGGGAGTGTAGCTGACAGGATGATGCCTAAATGCCATGCAAACCAAATTTTGCTTGGAAGTGAGTTCAGGCTGTTGCATGCATGAGATTTTTCAGAACTGTCCTGAAACAGACTAACCCAGTTTCACAGAGAGTGGGATGCCAAAGGAGCTCGGAGTAAGGTCTGGTCCATCCGTTTTATGTGTAAATGCAGTAATTTGCAGCTTGTTTGGGAGTTGAAGGCAATTCCTAGTACCCATGAAGGGAGTGGTTAAGTAGTAGTTCTTATTTTCAAAACAATTACACATCCTCTCTGCACACACAATTTGTAATGTGTATTGTATTGTTTACAACTCATCACCCAAAAGGGAGCAACTCCCTGAGGGATGGAAGCAGAGGGGGAAGGTGAGAGGAGAACACTGTAAATAAGTAGGTATCTTCTCATTCCCAGCGTCTGCAAGGCTAATCCTGAGCTACTTGGGGTACTTGGGGTAGGGATCCCGTGACATAAGGGGGATTTTTGCTGCGGCAAAGAAAACAGAGTTCATGTCTTTCCTTTGAGTGTAAATAAACATGTGGGGGAACTTCCAGAATCAGCAGAAGCAGTGGGCATTGTGGAGCTGAGCAATTTTGTCTGTTAGGAAGATAATATCTAAATGATCTAATTATATCTCCAGTTCAGCATACTAGGGGAATCCCCACCATTACTCTTTCGTAGCTGCTGCTGTAAAGTTTCAGGATCTGAGCCACGACCTGCTTGATAATTTATGTTTACTACAAGCCTGTCAAACTACAAATTTTTCTCTCGTTGATAAAAAGTCCTCCTTTGCTGACCCATCCCTTCTCTGTCCTGTACTGAGAACAGTCTGCATTAGGAGCTGACTGAAGCTCGGTTTCCACGAGCACACCTGTGGCCTCGGGAATCGCAGAAGGATCACGGAAATACTGATGACGCTGTGCCTCCACCTGACATGCGGAAAGCCTTGAGAGCTCCCCAGGGCACTCAGACCTTCAGGCCACGTGTATGGAAACCCATTCCGTGCCTCCACTGAGCTTTTCTTGCCTTCCTCAACTCCTCTCCTGAGGATGGATCACTTCACTGATGATGCCTGAGAGCTTCCAAAATGGAGTGAGCCACCTAACAATTATTGGACTCAGGTGATGGAGGACTCCCTGCCCTTGTTTCACGGTCAATATTCTTCTCTCCCTCTCTCCCTTGTAGTGAGGTGCAAAAGCAAGGCAAGCCATGGGACCAGAGTGCTCAGGGCTGGGTTAGGGGGTGTTGTGGGGCTGCTGAAGCACCACTTTGTCCAAGAGATGACTCCAGAGTCCTGCTTGTGCACCAAGGTGCAGCTTCCACCATGAAAGTAAGTCTCCCATGGACAGATCCTGACCTCATGGAGAGTAGGGGCTTAACTGAGGGAGGGACTGACCACCCCTTTCCGAGCCCCCCTCAGGCCCACTGATGTTTCCTCCAGAAATCCTTTGCATGGCATTTATCTCTTGTTATATCTTGTTAGATCTCCTCTTTTATGATCCTGTCAGTCCACTGGGGATTCCATAGAAATAGCAGCAATAATAATAATAATAATAATAATAATAATATTAACAATAAACACAAGTCCAGAAGAACCTTTTGGCAAGGCACAAGTTCTCAGATCAGTCATCTCTGTTCAGGCCTTACCCTGGTGAGTTCAGGCCTTACCTTGGTCACACACAGTGATGTACTTTGCCCCTGTTATCACCTACTTGTTGTAGAACAGGAGCCTAAAACCTGAATGAGATGAAGGGAGATAACAGGGCTGGCATACAGTCCTGTATGAACTGGTTGATATGGAGTCAGTATCCATACTGGGAATTTCCACTGGCAGAGTCACTGAGGTCCCATTGCTTGTAGGGTTACGTGACAGGGGCCTCTCTGCTTGTGTGCCTTCCAAAGTTGCCCTAATGCAGCTGCAGTGGACAGGAGAGGCACAAATCTCTTGTGTGGGCAAGAGGAAGGAAGGCACAGTTACAAGAGCATTAGATCTGGAGAGTCACTGGGTGATCTTGGACAAGTCACTTGGATATCTGAGTTTCTATTCCCCGTGAGTTAATGAGTAAACAGGACTGCCCTGCCTCACAGGAGTGTTTTCAGGATAAATACAGCAGAGGTGTGTGGGTGGCAGAGCATATTTATCCTGACAACATCATTAGAAAGGCCTAAAATCCACACCAACCCTGAGTGCATCACAGAGTTTAACAGCTTTCCTGCATGAATTCCAAATGACCTACCAGACATCTCTTACTTAAACCCCTTCAATAAATCACTTTGGTGTTTGGATTTCGGGATTTTTTTTTTGTTGTTGCCATTGTTGTTGTTATTGTTAATTGTTGGGGTATTTTTTGCTTATACCTTTGAGGAGGGGGAAGCAGTTAGAGGCTGAGGGTGCACTTGCACTGTCTGTGTCACTGATGGAAATATCGCAGAGCACCAGTCTTGAGCCAGAGCCCCGAGGGACACCACTTGTCACCAGCCTCCACCTGGACACAGAGCCCTTGACCACAGCTCTCTGTCTGTGTCCATCCAGCCAACTCCCTATCCACTGAATGGTCCACCCTTCCCATCCATGTCTCTCCAGTTTGGGGATCAGGATGTCATGTGGGACCGTATCAGAGGCCTTAGTAGGCCTTAGGCCTAAGGAGAAGTCTACTTAGATGACACCAGCTGGTCTTCCCTTGTTGAGCAGTGCAGTCACTCCCTCAGAGAGGGGCACCAGACTGGTCAGGCAGTTTGCCCTCACTGTGGATCTGCTCCATGACCTTCCTAGGCACAGAGGTGAGGCGCTGGAGTTCCCCAGGTCTTCCTTTCTGCCGTTTCTGAAAACAGGAGTCATGTTTCTCTTTTTCCATTCATAGAATCAACAGAATATATCAAGTTGGAAGGGACCCACAAGGACCATTAAGTTCAACTCCCAGCCCTGCACAGGACACACCAACAATCCCACCCTGTGCCTGAGAGACTTGTCCAAACACTTCTTGAACTCAGACAGGCTTGATGCTGTGACCATTCCCCGGGGAGCCTGTTCAGTGCCCGACCACCCTATGGGGGAAGAACTTCATTCACCAAGGACTTTGCCTGACTGCCATGCTTTTTCAAATATGATGCAGAGTGACTTGGATCCAACACCAGCCAGCTCCCTGGGGACCCTGGGATGCATGTCATCAGGCCCCATAGATCTGTGCCTGTCCAATTTCATCAGATGGTCCTGAACCTGCTCTCTGCTTACAGAGGGAGATCATCTGGTCCCAGCAGATGATATCAGACCAGGGTCAGCTCAAGCAGCTTGTGCAGGGCCTCATCCTGTTGGGTTTGAATATCTCAAAAGGATAAAGCCTTCTGATTTTTGGGGGGGAAAGTATAAACTTTAAGTCTCAAGCAAAACTAAATCAGATCACCTGAGCTACTTATGCAGTGAAGCCCTATCTTTTAAATTTACATTCAGCACAAGATCATAATGGGCAAAATACTTCTGATATCTGACAGGAGACTACTGAGCAAGTATAGTCTGTTAACTGACTAGGTAGGGTGACAATCCATGGACAGGAAAAATAAATTTTAACTCCATGCTAGACTCAGAGAAGATGGCAGGTGGGAGGGATATTGAGGTGAGCAGCATTGCTTTCTCCCTGGATACCCACCTGGGCAAAGCAGAGCTGACCCTGACGCTTCTCCTCACTGGTAGCTCTCTCCAGGGTTGTAGTTACACAACATGTCACGAGGAGAAGAAAAACAAAGTCTTTTTATATCTCCTCACCCATCTGTACTTCCTCTTTCTGAACCAGTACTGCAAACAAAATTATCAGAAGCATCATGTTGGCAGTATTTTTAGTAAACAGCAAGAGACTCATGTGAACTTGTTCCTCCTTGTCCTTGTCCCTTGTACAGACAGCAGACTGGGGAGTTTTCTGGGCAGAATCTTTTGAGGTTCTCCTATTTCTGCCTTCCAGGCAAAACACCTGGACTTTAACAGCAGGCCTAGAGCTGACTGGAGGGGCGAGTGCTTTTCAGGTTCAAAGAATAATTCCCCCCTTGAATGGTAACACCAGGTTAGGATTCCCAGAGTTCCAGGGATTGCCTTGCTGTTGGATCATGAATGGCTCTGTACACAATAGATGGCAAAGGAAGGGGAGGAAAATCCACAGGGGAATACAGGAAAATAAAATAGAAAGTATGTTTATTAATTAGGAATGTTCCTAAGGGTTTCCAAATTGTCCTAAAATAGGCACACGCATTCCTAAGGACAGTGCAAATGTGGGTGGCATGATCCTCCTGCTACTGTTTGGGGAGAAATGGAGAGGAAGGTGGAAAATAAATTGGAAAAGGTATTTTCATTTGGTTCCCTGGCTTGGCTGAAGCAAGGAAACCACTATCAACTTTTAACTTGCACTGTTCCAACAGCATCTCTGCCAAGATCTGTGTCCTAAGACTGGTTTGAACTTTGCCACTGGTCTGACCCTCAGCCCCACGGAAGGGAAGAGTTGGCTGGGCCAGGTCCTGCCTGGTGTTTCAGGAATACAGACTGCACTGCTTTCTGTAACCTCTCTCCTCTGTTTCATAAAATCCCCTTTTTTCACATTTTGAGTTGTCACTTCCACGGCACCTCTGGTTTTATAATGGCACCTGTGCACCCAGCCATAAAGCTCCTAAGGTGGAGGGTGGCTGCTTGCCCCCACCCCACCTTTATGATGGGAAACTTTATCTTGGTGGTCTTCATTTTCCTCCTAGTCTTTTCCTTGCTGTTCCCCACAGTTTGGATTGACACCTACTACCTGGGACAACTCCTGCAGGGCTCTGCTCCTTCTCTCATGCCAAAACACTTGCTTTATATAAAGAAATGTAGGCCTTGGGCTGGAGGAATTTATCCAGAGAGGTTGAAGGAGAACCTTGGCTTGCAGCTCCTTCTAATCTACTGTTCTCCATCCATCTCCCTGTGAAATGAAAATTCCTTGATTTTAATGTGTCAGGCTACCACTTAAAAAGTCCCATTATTTGCTCTCCCTTTTGCTCATAGTTTTTAAGGTGCATCTTCCTGTATTTCACCAGAGAAATTCCATGTGTCTGCATGGAATCTGCTGATTTTATTTTGCAGAGGTAGTAGGTGTTCATAAATAATCAGTGTAGTCTGGGCTAAGCTAATTTACTGTTGTTTGCTCTAAATTTTGTGTTTCGTGTTCCCTTGTTGAATTGTTTTGAATGAAGCAAAACAAACGAAAAAGTAATTACTGAGCATTTCCCCACATTTCCCAAGCTTCCTTTTTGAGTCACTGTTTGTGTGCCCTCCCTGGGAACTTAGTTCTGAACTCTTCTGCTTCCTTGCTGACATGCTCTGAAATATTTTGAAATCTGCAGGATAATTCAACCAATACATGTTTCTACCCAGGCCTTGCATTTGGTATCATAAGAACTTTTAAAATGCTGCTGCTCTTTGCCACTGCCTTTTAAAAATTTTATCCTGCAGTTTATCAATAAACTGATTTTCCAAGCTTACATTTCCCCACCAAATCACTTTAGTGACTTCATGAGTATGGGGGAAGGGATTGATGGGGGTGATTTAATTTAATACAGATTTGTGTCCTGTTTGGCTTTTATCAGATTCACTTTGAAACCATACAGATGAAATATCTTACAATATATGGGTTTTCTTTCATTAGTCATGTTTTGCATTCACAGAAAAATGGATCTTGTACTAAGTAGTTCCTATTTATGTGCACTGTAAAATTAACTGAGTAGTCACTCTACACATAAATAAGGCATGTGCCCATGACACAAATTAAAACCACCCCCAAATACCTCATGTCCTATCTTAGCATCTCTTTTTGGCACACCTAGCCATGAAAAGCCTTTTTAAACTTACTGGATTTGCCATGTGTCTGGTAATTTTGGTTTCTCTATAGAAGCTTGGCTGTCTACATGTGGCCAGAGATATCCCCCAGCCCCAATGCTCTCCTGTTGCAGGGGAAGGAAAAACAGCTCCATCTTTCCAATGGAAGCACTGGTCCTGGGCTGTGTATGTGCTTCAGGACACAGCAGTAGCTGAGCGGTGCTGAGCAGGGGTTGTAGGACCCTATCAGGAGCTGGTCAGTCTGATTTCCATGGATATTCCATTTGACCCAAAAAGACAACAAGACAATGTGCAAATCACAAGAGAAATTACTAGTGTGTAGTAAGAATAATTTAAGTAAATTGGTGACTCGAGTAGGCAGAGTGATAGGATAAAGGTGGAAATGCTTGGTTTGTAACCACGGCCATTTGTTTCCGAGAGCATCTGTCGGAGAGAAAAGTCCAGGAGCAGCCAGTTGCCTTTACAGGCTTTGGTCAGAAGTGGCTTTGGTCAGAAGTGGTTCATTCTGGCCGGGCTGTGAGGAGCAGGGACGTGTGCGAAGTGTCAGGTAAGGGGCGGTGTGAGCCCGAGGTTCTGTCTGTACTTGATGGTCATCTCCACTGTTATCCCTGGGCTGGGCATGTTGCCTCCTTGCCTCTGGCTTGGTACCTGGATGAAGGCCAGCCCTTGAAGCTGCAGCTCTCTGTGCTCTGTGGTCAGAGGGAGAGGGAGCTGTGCAGGAGCACTGGGCTCTGAGGAGCAGCTCAGTGGGAACAGGCAGCATGGATACATTATCAGTGTCACTGCGGATAAACACAGCGTGATGCATATGGGAAAAAGCCTCCCATGGAAACAATGGGCTAAGTGCTCTCCACTGTCACGGAGGAACTGCCGTGGGCTGTAGTACAGGAACAGGGATCAGCAGGGGTCAAAGACCTCGACTCATTTTAGAAATGAAATCTTGCCAGAAATCAGAAATCTTCACCCTGCCCCTGTACAAATCTGTGGTACGGCCACACCCTGGAGCAGTTCTGCACTTCTCAGCTTGGAAAAGGCATGTGGAAATGGAAAACGTTCAGAGAGGGATGAGAAATGTGATCCAAAGTATGGGATGGTTTGCTAATATGCAAACATTATTTGGGCTTGTTCTTTGAAACTTCCCTAATTCTTCAGCCTGGAGAGGATTGATTGAGGACCTCTATTATAGATGCCAATAAACTCATTAATGTCTTGGGGCCACTGTCTCTTGCAGGACAAAGCAAAGAGCTGTCAAGGCAACAGTTCAGAATACACAAAGGTGAGCAGTTTATCTCATCAAGTGTGTGATCCCAGTTCCCAAAGGTACATGTTTCCAGTGGAATTCCCTCTGAAAATCACCCTCATTTATCTGAGGTGCTGTTGCTTTTTTCTAAAAAACCAACAAAACCGACCAAAAGAGCAACAACGCAGAATAAAACACGGCACAGAAGGGGATCTCTCAGGTCCAAGTGACTCATCGTCCCTTAGAAAAGTTTTCTGCTATTAGACTTACAGTCAACAAACACATTTGGTCAATTTGAATGAGTTCAGACCCAAATGGGCTCAGACTCATCCTTTCCAAACAAGCGCTTTTCATCTGCATATCCTGGCATATCCTATTGTAAAGCAGGAGAATCCAATGGTCTTGTAGCAACAGCCTGGTTCCCTCAGAGAATCTTTCTGATGCTCCTTACTTAGATAGCCCCAACTCCGAAGAGTGGAGATGGAAAAGGTCCAGTAGCCAAGCCTTCCTGAGGTGGGATGTCCAAAAAATGGCTGCAGCGGTTCCACAATGACACCAATGACTGTCCCAGTTCCTGCCCACTGTCAACGATTCTCATTTACTTTTTCAAGCTTTCTGAAGGCAGTGTTAAGCCCACGCATCCTTCAAACACAATAAGTCTACTTTGCTACAGTGGAAAGCCGGGCATATGCACAATTGTTTTTCTTGATACAGTATTAAAGGCTTTTATTCTGGCCACAAGTGTGGATCCACTGTACAGCCTTGTCACAAACCAGGAGCAGAAATTGTGTTTTCTTCCTTTTCAGGAAATCTAACCCATGTGAAAGTGCTGAATACTTAGAAGCAGGGAAAACCTGTGAGCTTGGTCCAACACCCTTAACCCCTGGCAAAACTTTCATTTTGTAATGTGACTTGGAAGATAAATTACTCTAATAGGAGGTATGAAGGTAAATTAAAACAGGGGTGTTAATTTGGGGTGGGTGTGACTCTTCTGAAATGGATGAAGCTGCCCTTCCTTTCACTGAGCCCGGATTTGCTGCCTTTCCCCTCCTCATACCTGTGGAAGAGCAGGTGTCCCGCTCAGCTCAGGTGGGAGCATGGGTGTGTGGCCTCAGCTCTCAGTCCTGCCCTTACCCCGTCTTTTTACCACGTCAAAAACAAGCCCAGAGGAATGTTAACCTGCTGTTTATGTTCTGTTAACAAATACCAACCACAAACCTGTTTTTCTTGCTTCCTTGATGGAGAGGGAATGACAGTACATGGAGAGGGAACTGATGTTTGTGCTTTTGGAGGTCAGGAAGGCTGGAAGGGTTAAACAGGCCTAGGTTTGGAAGAAGTGGAGAAAAAGAGCATGACAGCAAAAAATATTAAAAATAAAGCCAAAACAGGAAAAACTGGCTACAAAGACAGACTTGGGCAAAAGCTTTTTATGGGAAGAGTCATATCCACATATGGGATAAATTACAGAGAAAGGGCACGGAAAAAAACTCCATCTTAAATGTATATTTAAAAGCAAAAGAGCAAGGGGGGAGAAGAAGAGACACGGGATGTCGCTAAAGAACCATGATGAGAAAGAGTGTAGGAGCCAGCAGGAAATGGTAGCAGAAGAGCTGCCAGCAAAGGACTGGTGGGGCCGATGGTGCTCTGCTACCCTGCTTTGTCCAAGGCTTTGTAGCACCTTTCCTGCTCGATTTAATGTGGATGCACATGGAAAAGAGCAGTAAAACACCTGATCCCTCTTTGGGGGAATTCCTGTGGACTGCAGGGCAGGGGGGGAGAAGTAAGAGGAAGGGAGCACAGTACTCATTGCAAAATATTCCCCTTGGCTGCCACCCAAGAATTCCTATGGGAACCTAAGGTGCTTTTGGCGTGTGTGGTGCTAAAACAAACCTTATCTACGCCACAGAAAATTAGACCTGCGCACACTGACGAGGGCAGCTGCCCCGTGACTGCTCTGGTTCGTACCTGCTCTGCTCCCCAGGTTTATCCCTGCTTCCAGCCAGGTCTCCTCGTGGCTGCAGCAACACTGCTGAACTTAGCTTGTCCTTGTCTACACTGGCAGCTAATTCACATTCAGCCCTGGTTCAGCCGCTCCTGTTGCTGACACCTGTTGTCAGCAGTCGGTAATTTCTTTTTTTAGGACAAGCCTACATTGCCCTGGAGCTCAGAAAGGGCCTTAAATTAGACTTAATTCTATTCAGATGTAGTTAGCAGTATTTAATTAGCACAGTCCTAAAGCAAAAGTCAGTCTGTTCCTTGGACCACTGGAGTGCATTCTGGATACTTTCCATATTGCTGCAGGATTCTGACCTTATTTTTTTTTAATTTATTTTTTTATTTTTTATCTTTAGCCCAAGAAATGTGCTGGGGCTTTTCAAGCACTTCCAGAGTATGGGCCACATCTTAATAGACAGATTCCTTTGCAGATGGCTTCCTGCTCGTTTGCAATTGCAAAACTCCACTGAGGCAATTACCATGATTGCAGACATGGGAATGTGACATTAGGAAAGCATTTAATGTATTCTCAGCATCTGTTACAGTGCTGCTGCAAATGGAAACCTCGGGGAGATGCCAGCACTGTGGGCAAGATTCGCTTAAATTTGGCTGCCTGGAAGTTCACATCCAGTCTGAACTCGACATGCAGGTACTCTCCGAAGCCCACGAACAGACACAGGAACATCCAGAGGGTGATTCACCCATCCCAGCTGGTGTCCCAGAGAAGAAGGATGACTTGTCTTCTGATGGTGCTCCATCCTGTGGGAAAATGAGCAGTTTAGATGAGGAATCCCGTTTTAGGCTGCTAAAATGAGGTGACTTGAACCCTGTCCTCTGTGATCGCTGTGATTTTCACAGACCACTGGAAACTGCCCCAGAAATGATGAGCCAATGCTATTTCACTGCCATGGACTTGTAAGCTGACAAACTAGGAGATCTTCTGCTTGCCAGAAGAGTTCAGTTTCCCAGAAAGTGATGCAGGGGCTGGCAAGAAGATACTCTATGGGAATAAGGAGAAAGGGGGATGTATCAGCAGTAATGGAGACAAATCCTAGCCTTAAGATTAAAAGCCTTAGCTGTGTTATCCAAGTAGAGAACAATGCTCTGGGAACTACTTCTTTTAACTTTGCTGCTTTTTCGTCCATTTTCTCCCTTATTTCTATCACGATGCCTACACCACACAGCTAGAACAACGTCATACTTGAATCAATTTTTAAATGGATGTTCAGAGAAGACTACTGAACTGCTTATCTTAGGCCTGTTAAGTTCTCCTCTGGGGAAATATTTTCATTTTGCATGACATAAGTAAATAAGACAACAAAAGACAAGAGAGAATAAATAACACATATATTCATTTTAAAAAGACCTATGTTTCAGGCCCTGAACATGAAACAACCCCAGAAGACAAGGAGGAGGCTCCAGGCTGGGTGACCCGGGAGAAGATGGTGGCTAGGGTGCAGGTGGGATCTGAAATGGGGAATGCTGGATGAGCTCTGTGCTGCAGGAGAAGACACAGCCATGCTTTGAAGGGACTGATTCCTTGTTTCTGGAAAGGAAGAGTTTGGGCATCTTCATGGCTGCAGGTCTTGAGAGGAAATGCTGCTGAAACAGTGCAGACTCACCCAGCTGAGATGGGTCTCCCAAACAGGCTGGGTACCACAATTTAACGAGGTTTTACTTCCCTCATCCCCTCCTCCTGTGGGTTCTGGGGCTTGTGCAGAGCGGGGTGTTCCTTGCAGTTCCATGGTTTCCAGAAGAGCCTGCAGCAGGCACGGGTGGTGACTAGAGCAGGTCTTGAGAGCAGCAGGTCTCAGGCCAGAGCTTCCCACCTCAGCCCTTCCTATTACTCACCTACTTGGATCCTTGCTCACAGTGCTGCTTCAGCTCCTCACATTTCCACTCACTGTGGGGGCAGTGGGATCCAGTGACCTCACAGCTTCTGAAAATATCTCATTTGCTTTGGGGGATCTCCCTCTCAAGTTGCATGGAAATACCAGCTGGCAGGGACCAGCCGAGGACTGGGAATTCCCTCTGTGGCTGAGCACCTGGGGCCAAGATTCAGTGCCTACCACCTACTGACCTGTGGGTCCTGCCAGCAGCGCTCTTGGTGGGGTTGTGCTGTGAACCAGACCTGGGAGCTACACTGAATATTAAATAAACCCCCACTCTGTTCCTCCTTTATCGCTAGTTTAACCTGAGGCACTTCCCAGCCCTAGCTAAAACCTTGCCAAAGAGGAACAGCCACTCCACTGAGGGAGAAGGTGAAACCAGGGTGAAAATGTGCAGCTGGAAATGGTGGTGGTGGAAAAAATGCAACTTTGAAGCAGATCTTAAGAGTTTTGGTGGGCTTTTTGTAAGAGTCTAGGCCTAGATTTTAAGAAGTTAGCCTGAAGCTTGGACTAATGTGATTAGTTTCATATCAGCTGTTAGGGACAAACACACTGCTTCTTTGAATTGAAAGTATCTTTGAGTACTCAAAGTACTTTAAGTACTTTTGAGCCTTTGAGTATCTCAGTCTGTCTAGCAGAGGGAATCCCATCCCCTACAAACACTCTGATGGGGCACTGCCACAGAAATCATCCAGATCACCTTCCCTCTTCTCCAAACCCTCATTCCCTCTGCTATCACAAACACTAGCCATGGCTGTGTGCTGACACAGGTTGGGGAAGCAGTCCTGTGGTTACTACTGAGTTTAGCATCTTCTTTCCTTCCTCAGAAAAGGCCACTTTTTGACCTCCCTCTTCCTCAGTGGTGAAAGTGCAACCATTTGTAGCAGTGCTGTAAAATCATCTGGATTTTTGCTCCTGCACAATCCTTTTATTTTTGTTAATTTCTTTTCTTACTTTTCAGTTTCACTTTAAAGGCCTTGCTTAAGGCTGAGGTGAGAAGAAGTGGAAAAGGATGGAAACCTCTTAAACTGGCTTTGTGACATCGTAGCTGTGGAGGGGATGGTGCAGCAAATTGTAATGTTTAACCCTGCCCTGCTGGGACCAGGAGCTCATCTGGGGTTGCTTTTGGCACTAGAGCCCAGCCCTCCGGTGTGTGCCCACCTGCAGCACACACCATGCTGCCCACTCCTCCTCCAGGATTTTGGGGAGCTCTGTCAGGCTGTGAGGCACACGGTCTTGCAACAACTCGCTTATGCAACACAGGCTGTATCTGCTTGCTGCTGCCAGATTGTGGAAATCTGCAAATAATTGCAAAGTCTGCCAGTTTAATTGGATTGTGGTGTATTTGCACAGATGGGTGAAGTCTTCCAGGCCAATATTTTCCAGAGTGACTTAGCAGTCTCTCAGCTTTAAGGTACTCAATACGAGAGAACATAGAAGCAATGGGTTTCTGCTGATTTTTTTAGGAGAAGCACCCCCCAAACTGAAGTAATCCTTTTTACCAATCACCCAGATATCCCTTGCCACAGAGACCTTGAGATGGGGGATCTTTCACAGTAGCTTGATGTAAACCAAACTAAATTCATAAAAACAATACAAGACATCTTAACACATCATTTGTTCAGCAGAAAAATCCAGTGTGAATGTGTATATGTGCAGGCACTTTTACAGGAAGTATAATGAATAAATGAATATTTGTAAAACAAGAGGAGGAGGGAAAGAAAGGCGTTTTATTTCATGTGCGAGTCGGCTGTTGTTGTTGTTATTTTTTTTAATGAGGTACAAAATGTTACTGTGGAACATTGTCCCTGTGTGCTCTGGCCCTTTTCCAGGCCTAGAGCTCAGTTCTTACTGGGGAAAAGAAAGCCTCGTACTTGACTTTCTGAAAGATAGGCAGTTATCGCTTGTTAGAGGCTGAAAGGGAAAAGAATCAAATTACTTATTAATTAAATACAAACTCTGTAAATTTGCTCAGACGTAACTAGTCCCCAGGGCCCAAGCTACAGATGCCCAATATCTGAAGGTACAAAAGCAAAACAGTTTATTAGCATTATCATCAGCTTTTTCTACCAAGAATTCATGGGGAGACAATCGGCCTGTAGAAGATACTGCTGTTTTTACTGAGAGATCCCACTAAATCACCCTTACAAAAACCTGCAATTTGTAAGAAGAAATAAATGGCTATTTTAAAACATTGTTAGGAGCATTCACAGAAGCAGTAGGACCAACTTAAAATAATTTCAATTAAATCAAAACATTTTTCACAGGCAGCAAAATGATGTACTTACTTGATCTTGATGTAACTACTTTCGAGAATCTGACCGTGGAGGTCTGCACGGCTGTAATGAAGTCGAGGTGCCCTAGTGCTAAAGTCACTCTTGAAAACAGGACTTCAGTAGCTTTGAACATAACCAAGTTGGCTTTGGAAAGTCTTCCCAAATACTTCTCCAGATCGTATGTCCAGAGCTGAAGCCAACTTTTCCCTTGAGTAGCCAAAGTGGACCTAGCTCCTGGTGTGAGCACTTCTCGCTGTTTTGCTGTGTCAATCAGCTTTTGTCTTAAAGCTCATGGTCCTGAAGTCCTGAATCTTTTTAATCTTTCCTTCACAGCAGAATGAGCTTCTGGTTCCTGTGGGTAAGGAGGAAGCCTCAAAAAAGCAGAAGAAATTATAAAGAACCCCAACTTTTTTTTTTTTTAAACCCAGCATTATGAAATCCCTGAAGTGACTTTGCACCCTCAGAGCCATTAGACCCCAACCTTCCCCTTCCCACCAGGCACCCTGAGAAGGCTTCTTGCCAACCACCCTCTAGAGCATTAGAGACAGGTTTTCAAAGGTGCTTAGACACCTGAATGCCTTGGAGGAGTTGGCCCTGACTTCTCAGCAGGCTTAACTTGGCCTGTTGGGTGGCCGACCAGCCCCTTCTGCATGCTGGGAGTTGGGGTTTTTGTTTCTAACTCTGGGGCTGAGCAAACCCACCACACCCGAGCAAGGCGATCCCAAGGCAGGGTCTAGCAAGGTCTCATAGTTTGCTCTGAAGACTTGCAAGAAAGGGCTGCCCCACTGGCCTGGGAAACTCTGGCTGCGCTCAGGTTCTTCAGTGCCCCTTGAAACAACAGGGTGCTGTAGGCTCAAAAAGACACCCACAGCATCAGATGAGGGCTTGGGTTAATTTTTGGTAGTTTTTGTTGGGTTTGAAGGGCAAAGCAGTTCTGAGAGGTCGACCATGGCTTGAGAGTGCTGGAGACCACCAGGAATATAAGAACTTCTTTTAGGACCTTGTTACAGAGATCCAAGGAACAATTTTTGAATCAGACCACAGCTTTTGCTGCTTTTGTGATTTGCCACCTGTCTTTTGCAGCCTTGGGGTGGGGGGCAACAGAAGAAAAGGAGAATTTCCAGGGGCTTTCATACTATTAGCTGTGTTTCATTGTTGTCCTTAAAGTTGGTTATTAAATATAAACCATGATATTTGCAATGCTAACTTTGCCCTTTGCAAACATTTTTGATTGAAAGTTGTTCTCTAAACGCCTTTCAAACTAGAGATAACAAGGTGACAAGTCCTTTAAAGTGATGATGCCTTGAGTATCAGTGATGCTTTCAGATACTCCTCTTTTAATAGATGCCCCAGTTTAGCTGCTGGCAGCCAGAACAAAGGGAGTAACCAGGAAGTTTTTGAGAGTCAAAATCAGATTAGGCCTCTGCTCAGAGAAACGTTTAACTCCTTACAAGGGAAACCCGGAACACGTGCTGGTAAATAAAAGGCCTCTCTTTTTCCATCTTTCTCATAAGCCACTGAAATCACGGCCGCAGTGCATTTTGCAATACACTGGCTTCAGTGAAATAATGTTTGCTTTTTGACTTGCCAGCTTGGTCTACTTTTCTAGGCTTGGCTGGTTTAGGTCAGGCATGAACTGGGTTAGGAGCACTGATGCAGCCCATTGGTAACTGAGCTCAGGAGGCTTTTGGCAGAACTGTCCTGGTGGGCGTGGCTGGAGGGATGGTGATAGAGCACTTCTTTTTACAAGGGCCTGGAGTGACAGGAGAAGGGAGAATGGCTTCACACTGACAGAGAGGAGGTTTAGACTGGATATTAGGAAGAAATTGTTCCCTGTGAGGGTGGTGGGGCCCTGGCACAGGTTTCCCAGAGAAGCTGTGGCTGCCTCATCCCTGTCCAAGGCCAGGCTGGACGGGGCTCTGAGCAACCTGGGATAGTGGAAGGTGTCCCTGCCCATGGCAGGGGGGGGAACTGGATGATCTTTAAGGTCCCTTCCAACCCAATCCATTTTGTGATTCTGTGATTCTCTGAAATGCCAGTCACTCACCTCATAACAATTTTCTCATTGCCTGATCCTTGCAGAATCCACTTTCAATCTTCCTCTGTAATAACATCCCATTACTGTAGGTTAATGCCCTGGCTTTTGCATCCCAGAGCTGTACAACTCCCTTGCTAGGTTGGTTAACACAAGATGTGGTAGTGTACAAAAAGAGTGTTTCCAACAGCCAAAAGTCTGAACAATTAGGAAGAGGGTGAGGGAAGAAATGTAGGTGCCAAGAGTTACAGCAATGTGCAGTGACAGGGAACCAGAACTCAGATCCCAAGCCCTGATAGTGATCTGTTACTTAATGCCATCATTTTGGTATGTGAGATGGGTCATCTTCCTTAAAGGGTTTAGAAAGTAGCCAGACCAGTTCCTCTGTTTATATAAGGAAGATGTTTGTAGACCTCTTGATCCTAAGGCAATTAATACAGCCCATTGGGGAAAGAAATAAAAAAGGGAAAAAAAGAAAGAGAAATAAAAAAGGAAAACCAAGGAAAAATAAGAAAAAGGAGAGGAAAAAGAAAAATAAAAGTAAAAAAGAGAACCAGGCTAGATTCTCATGTAAACAGCACCCAGAATGCCTAAAATTCTAACAGATGCAGATGTTTTTATGTCGGGGTATTTTTTTGGTGAGCGGCCTCTTTGTGGTGAGCGGTAAGCATCATATTTACATAGTTCTGTATTTCTGAAAAAGCCTATTGCATGAAGTTTGGATCCTACCAAAGGGAAACAAAACACAACCCTAATGAAAAATAACAAGCTCTTCCAACAATGTTCAGTAACTGACTTAGAGGTTAGTGCTATGTTCTGGGAAAAAAAATTATCCAGGCACCATAGAATTTCATGCACTAAAAACTTTAAACATTTCAGAGGAACATAACACATGACACAGGGTGTTTTTATTTAATGAATGGCTGTAAGAAACGGGGCCAGCATCCCTTCTCACAGATGAACGCCTTGTGCCAAGAGCGTTGCTGTACAATGTGTCATCACTCGGGAACCTAAAGAATTGTACTTGAGAAAACATTGCTACAAAATATCATCCCCTTCCCAGAAAGGTTCACTTCAGGCTTTGTAGAAAAACAGGACAACTCATTTCCATTGCACATAATTCTTCTGTTGGGAAACTTTCTTAAAGGCGTAGGTGGCAGAGCAAGGGGCTGGAAAACTGTTTAATCTCATAGTGACAATAATAGTTCCTGGTTGTTGTTGGTACTCACCTCTTGCTTTGGGCTTCTGAGACTCAGAACTTTACAAACGTGGAGCAGGTTAATCCTCTCCACACCCTGAAAAGGGAGAGGGAGAGGGAGAGAGGGAGAAGGAAAGGGAAAGAAGGGGAAAGAGAAGAGGAAGGGGATGGAGAGAGGAGCAAAAGGGAGGGGAAGGGAGGGGAGGGGAGGGGACATGGAAAGAGAAAGGAAGTTTAGTTGCCATAAGAAACCTCCAGTTAAGACTCTTATGTCAAAAATTTGTTATTCTAACAAAGTGGCCTGGGTTATGTGATGTATTAAATGGGAAGTCTTACAGACATGGAGTTAGACTGGCCTGAAAATGACTTTTTTTTCATATGGTGTGTTTTCTTCAGTGAAATTAGGTCCGTTCACAGCAAGTAATCAATTTACTGATTTAGGCCTCACCTCTACAACAGTCATGTTTGCTGGGATAATTCAACATAATCACGTGTGAGTGTGTGTATTTATTTTTAGGGACTGTATATTAACATCCTCTTTCTTGTTCCTGGTTTGAAAAAGGAGAAGTTGGTTACCCAGAAGGCTGCATCCATCACTGCTGGCTGTAGGACACTCCTGGCTTCACCTGCTTCAAGAGCAGTTTAAGCTTGCCCCTATTTTGTACTTCGAACAAAATGAAAATCAAAAACAAAATTGTCTGAGCCATACCAGAAGAGTCTTCCCTGAGACAAGATTTTGGAAGGGCTGCTCCTTTAGCAAGTCAAGGGAAGGCTGATGACAAGCAGAGAGCTCCAAAGAGAGAAGAATGAGTACTTTCAGTGCTAGTAATTTAACTTGTATCTTCTACAGACGTAACTGTTTGTGTAACCTGCCCAACAGTTATAGCACAGAGAAGGCATTTCTGGCACATTACCTGCTTTGTAAAGCAAATCCCATTAAGGACACCATCAAACCCCATTAAAGACACCCCAAATCCCATTAAGGACACCCCCAAGCTGTACCTGCAGCCAGCACCCTCTCGAGGGCTCAAAATGCCCCGGGCCGTTCCTCGCACCCAAGGCTGCTGCAGGTGGTGCCAGGGCCGGTACCCCCGGGCACGGCTGCTCCCCGCCTGCCGAGAGGGGAGCGGGAGCAGAGCCCCCGGAAGCGCCGGCAGCAGGGATGGGAGCGGGGACAGCCCGGGGACAGCCCGGGCGGGCAGCGGCGATGCTGCCAGCTGCGAGGCCAGGTCCTGGCGCTGGCCTGATCTCTGTCCTTAGGCTCCCTCTAGAGTTTTACAGCACAGGAAAAAAAGGTCTCAAACACCACTTGCGCAGGAGGGTGGCATCTCCTCGCCCCCCTAGGCAGTGCTCTGGTCCTGGGCACTGCTGGATTATGTCCCAGGGCCTTTGTACACTGAAATGGCTCTTTCCTTCTTGACAGTCCCTGCCGCTGAACCGCACGGGGCCCTAATCCTGCCAGAAGGAAAGGGCTCCTGTTAAATGAATGCTATATGGTGAATTCTTGGGGCCTGCACCTCGAATCTTGTGGCAGGCTCGCCCCACATCTCTTGAAGAAATTAGCACTTGGCCTGAAAAACTGAGAGGTGGGGAATCTGGCTCAGTAACAGCTGAGGTGGGTTAGGAGCAAATCTCAAACCTCCAAATGGGTCATGCCATGTCCCTGCCTTCATCATCAACTCTGGAAGACATCCTGTGGAGGAGCTCAGGTATTATTCCCAATTTCCCCGCTATTTGCAAGGGAATATATAAAACCCAAGTAACCCAGATGCTTTATGTGTGCGGTTCAGATGGGCTTTGCTGGTTCCCTGGACAGCCTTATAAAGTGCTGGGGGAGGAGGGTAGCCAAAAGGAAGACGGGAAGCTTGCCTAAGCGATTCTGGAGGAAAGAAAAACAGCGAGCAGCTCTGCCAGTGGAAAAGCCCAAACAAGAGCGAGGAGAGGGGTAGTGGGAAGAGAAGGGACAGGGTGTCCAGAGCCTGTTAGAGGAGCCAGGACATTCTTCGCCCAGACCTCCCTACAAACACTCCTCCCTCCTTCCTGGTTCACTCCTCCAAGTTCTGTTTGGGGCTTGGGGTTTTGTGCTGTTGTTTGTTTTCCTTTCTTTCTCTAATCCTCTCCTTCGAGCTTTGACTGGCGGCAATTCCAGCCGAAACGGCCCCAGCGCGGGGCAGAGGCGGCTGTGGGAGGCTGGAGCTCCGCGGGGGAGGCTCAGCTCTCGCCCCCGTCCCCACCCCGCACCGCCTCCCCCGCAGCCCCACTGCTGTGCCCCTCTTTAGCAAGACGATGGCGCTCTGATCTTTCCACAGCTTCACTCCGGGACTTTCGAGTATATTTTTTTCCTGTATTTTTTTTTTTTCCACGCTTCGC
>VZRQ01009508.1:10646-30327 GCA_013397975.1 Machaerirhynchus nigripectus | reverse complement strand
GGTGGATCTCTGCATCCCCCGTGGGTCCCCAGGGCTGCGGGTGGATCTCTGCATCCCCCGTGGATCCCCAGGGCTGCGGGTGGATCTCTGCATCCCCCGTGGATCCCCAGGGCTGTGGGTGGATCTCTGCATCCCCCGTGGATCCGCAGGGGCTGTGGGTGGATCTCTGCATCCCCCGTGGATCCCCAGGGCTGCGGGTGGAGCTCTGCATCCCACGTGGATCTCCAGGGGCTGCAGGGGGACAACCAGCATAACCATGGCCTGCAGAGGAATCTTGGCTCTGGGGCCTGGAGCACCTCCTGCCCCTCCTTCTCCACTGACTTTGGTGTCTCCGTGTTGTTTCTCTCACGTTTGCACTTCCCTAGCTGAAATTAAAACTGTGCCCCCTCTTTGATTTCTTCTTATATCTGTTATCCCAGAGGCGTTACCATCATCTCTCACTGGCCCAGCCTTGGCCAGTGGCATGTCCATCCTCAGAGCCACCAGGGACCGGCCCTGCCGGACACGGTGGAAGCTCCCAGTGGCCTCTCACAGGAGCCACCTCTGTGGCCCCCCCACTGCCAAAACCAGGCCATGCAAAACCAGTCAGTGCAATACTGTCTTGCCTCATCACTTCTCACAAACCTTTGGTGGCTATACCCAAGAACTGCTGGTCACTCTATCCTTTACTGATGTTTCACACTGTGATGAGATGCATCTTTTTCTTCAGACCTGTCTGCCTGATACTCCTTTATTGAAGCTATTTTTACTGTTGCTCTGATAAAATGAGTTTCAGAAATAGTGTTCCTTGTGACATTTGGTTATCAAATAATGCTATTAAACTCTCCTTAACTTCACCTCCTAGAATTATCCTTAATTTTTGATATTCTGAAGCTGAAAATATTAACTGCCAAAATACACAAAATGCCTCTAACTGGATTGGTTTCTAGTGGCTCTTTTTTTTCTTTCATTGCTAAAAGATAATTTTCTTCTTATTTTTAACTATTCCTTTAGTGCAGAAGTGATGGAGACACATCCTTTAAGTTCTTCCTTCTAGCTAGCTTTTGAGACATCAGATTTTGGTTTGATTAGGTAGTGGTATTGCCTGCTAGGCAACTTAGCTCCTAAAATTACCACCAATTTGTTAGTAATTTTAGCAAGACTTTTTAATTGGTTTTTGTTTTTCCTTTATATTTAAATGTTGCATATTTTAATAAGAACTTTTTTTTAAAAAAAATATTTATACATGTATTGCTATTCTTTTGATGTTTTTTCTAGTCCTAAAATCAATGGTCAGCAATAAGCATTATTTTGTGTACTCTCTGTACACAGAAATATACTAAAACCAAGCAGTTTAATGCAAGATGAAAAACATTCAAAGCATAGGATTTATGTTTCTTCTGAAAGAGATTTACAGGAAAACCAAATCTTTCAGCTTTTAATAAAAGAGAGAATTGGTTTCTTTCCTCTCAAAAGGAACTGGAGGGAAGCACCTGTCTAATCATCAATTCTACTTGTACAACACTTGGCACACTTGCAAATGTGTTTACTTTTGGTGATCTGAAACAATTCCAGTATTCTACTGTCCAAGTATGTCAAATGGGTGATATGTACATATGTATTAAAATATCCTATAACAGGATTATTTGTTATGCCACAAAAGTGTTCCTGAGCCACAAAAGGACTTTTTCATCCATGGGACATAGTTTTTTCTCAGTTTTTCCTGTGGAAACTGAGTATGGAGAATCACCCAGGGATTAAATGTTAGCTCATTTAAATTTTAACACCATATTTTAATGATAAGAAAATGACAAAGCAAGTGTAGCGTTTCTGAACGAAGTCTTAGGAGTGTCACTGTCAAGGTGCTGCCCTTTGAACCATGTATTAAAACCTACTCTAAAACAAGAGCTGTGAAAATGGGCAGCAGGTGTGGCAAAAGTACAATTCTAAGACATTCCCAGATCACTTCAGTGGAAGAAGAGTTAGGCCAATACTGAGTTTTGAAAATCTTGCTTTTGTTTCTAAGGAATTATCAATGCAATAGCTTTTCCTTGTGAAGCTGCTTATTTTTACAAACTCTCAAAACATATTCAAAAGGGCAATTAAAACCAGATGAGGGTAATATTGTAAATATTAAATCAGTTCTGAGATTGTACTTGCACATTCAGAGATGCTTGTATTAAAAGATATGACATGAGAGGCTTCATTTTCCAAACCTGCCTTCAAAACCATAAAAAGCTGTGGGTATAGCCATGTTCGATGCTCTTCCAGGGCCTGCACCTGCAGACTGGCGCTTGTGTGGAAATGAGAGGAGTGTGTATGCCTGTCTAACTTACCTGAAGAGGTACTTCAGACCTGACATTTCAAATTAGGTTTTTTTTCAAATTCAAGGAAGACAGCAGACAGGACTGGTTTAGCAACAGACCACCCCCATGACAGTTTCCCATATTAATAAAGTTATTTAAACTGTGTTTAAAAATAGTTTCTGGTTGTTATGTTGAGGCATGGAGTCCTAAAACAATCAAGTTGAAAAAGCCAGGAGAGGCTTCGAAAGGATTCAAAGGTGTAGGTAGCTCTTGTTAAGTCTCTGGGCAGGGACCAAAAGATTCTGTGCTGTTAAAGGCTAGTCCTGTAATCAGTGTCTTAATGCTTCTGGCATGCTGAAGTTGTATCTTGATGAGCTGGTAAGGTTGTTGCACCTGTTTTATTCCTATTAAAGAGAAGTAATTAAAGTGCATCTTAAAATCTGGCTTGCATATATATGACTTAGCTACTTTGGTGGTTTCCTGTAATCAGGGTGGTATCTGAGTGCACTGAGATTCTGCCAGTGCTTTGGAAGTCTGTAGATTGTACTTCGTACCACAGAACCTGTCTTTGAAAGCTGTGCATCTATCTACCTGTCCCTGAACATCACGGTGTGACAGCAAGTGCTGTCCCCACCCTCTCCTGGACAAAGCCATTGTGCTGAGTCATGGCCTTACCATGAAGGAAAATGCTCCAGGAACCTTTCTAGACACAAACAATATGTATTTCTTTCGGTATTTTAACTTGGGTTTCTCCTCTTTTTGTTAACTTTGATCAAGGCCAATGAAATTCTTCATTATTTCTAATGCTACACAACTATGATAGTTACAGGTTTTTTGTATTGTTACAGTTTTCTGGTACCATTTACATTTTGTTATGAAAATGAAGCAAAACCAAAAAGCCGATCCAGCAAGTTATATGTAAGTCCAAAATAAAGTCACATCACAGTGATACTACTGTAAAGCTGATGTGCAATATTGTGAAAAGTCAACACTTCTGAAAGCTAAGACAAAACACGTCAATAATCTAAAGGCATAAACAGTAAGCACTGCTTCAGAGAATACTTTGGAAAGAAGTGGCTTTTGAAGCCACTGAATCTGAAGCAGGATGAACAAAACAATCTGGAGGAGAGCTGCATCCTGTGCTGGCAGCTCATCCCCTTGGCAAAACCATGTAGGAGCTTCCCAACACCTACAGGGCTCCTCTAAATCTACACAGTTGATGGTTGTGCATTCAGGCAGCAGCAGTTGTCACAAGGATGCTTCAGTCTTGTCTGCTTCACAGTCACGTTCTTCTGTGTCCTTGAGATGACAAGATTTTTTGGCACGTGATACAGTATAGAGATGCTTGCATCTTAGGAAGTCAAGATGCTTCATCATGAGAAAAAGTACAAGCCACACATTTTTTTTCATTTTGGATCATACTCCATCTGGTGTTTTAGGGAGAATTAACTGAAATTTGTCCTTTTAATTTTAATAAGCACTGTCTTGCTGTTCACTTGTTTTGTGACAAGCTATGTATCTGGGCTAACACCAAGCTTACCAGCTGCTTATCCTGTTAACTAGTTAACATGTAAACTTAAAGCTGTATCACAATTTGTCTTAAGAAGGAATAGCCTTTTCTTCAAATATAATTTTGTATTTTAGGCTAGATTTATACTATTTACAGTACAAATAGAGAATTTGTTGTCATTTTAATGACCTTAAAAATACAGTAATATTGAAGAGAGTAAACATTCCATTACACCTTGTGTTGCTGAAAAAGTCAAATTCAGGCACCAAGTTCTCTTTCTTGGATGAGATGCAGGTTCTTATCATTGAGATTCTTGATGAATTTCATTTTTAGTAGGGGATGAAGTTTTCACATCACAATAGCTAAAATCATATCCATAAACTAGGTCCTTCTGAGAGCTTTCATCTAAGTGTGGTTCACAAAATGTGACAGCACTCCGTATGTTGTTCTTCCTCAGGGATTTATGTAAGAGTTCTCTCATTCTCCTGTTTTCTTTGGCTGTGGATTCCCACATGATTTCAAGTTCCCCTTCTGTTTTCCTAGGAAAGAAATGAAGAGGAATCCTAATTTTAACAATATTTCAGCAGTACAGAATTACAGTACATGGATAAGCAAATTAGAAATGGCCTGTATTTAGGTGCTTGAAATTATGGAAAATTTGGAAAATGGATGGAAATTCATTCCTATTTTGCTTTTGAAAAAGCTCATTAAATGTAATGCTAAATAGGATATGACCAGAAAATTACCTATGTAAAATTACCCATTTTTGAACCCATGTAACAAGTTGGGTTAAGTCTGCACAAAGAGCAGTACATGTGAAACCCAAGTACCGTGACTGCCACTCTCCACTGACTCGGGCTCCCTCGGGACCACAGCCCTGCTTCCCACATAACACTGCCCCTTCTGCCCAGAGCTCTGCACTCTCCACTCCGAGGCCCAAAGGGTCTGATCAGTGTCAGACTGTGCTCAGCTAATGCATCTTTGTGGGAGCCAAACTAAAGTGGCAGAAACTTAAAAGGTAGACAAAGCCGAAGAGTTTGGGTTTCCTTTGACTCCTAGTGTATGGCAAAATACAAAATAATACGGAAATTAAGATCAATTGATGTGGACAGCATAGCTGTGGCATGGAAAATGAGCACACATTTTAATACTATAGACTAATACAGTCCCCTTGAGGGCACTGCCTGAAGCACTGAATGAAGCCCTCTATAAAAATTGTCCCCAATACCAGGCTCTGAAAATGAGAAACAAATCAATGCAGAACATAAATGAGTTAAGTGCTGTCAGTCTACATCGTGGGCAAAAGGTGTACACTAGAAAACAGAGAATCAGTACATCTTACAGCATCCTTTGTGATCGGTAACACTGAGAATGAAGTGATGAAAAGTGGCCCAGACATAGTACCAGCCCACTTTGTGTTTCACCTTATGACTGGATATATAGATGGAAGATAAAAAAATCTTATGCAGAAAGGCTTAAGATTATTCTTGTACATACTGCTTGGAATTAACTTTTGGTGGTGGAGAAGATCAGTAACCACTGAGAATGGAACTAAAGCAAAAGGTGGCAGGTGAAAGCAGTACAGTTGGCTAATAGTTCAAGACTCTGCCCAAGAATGTGAGAAGCCACAGGTAATGAGTTGGACCTTTCCATTTCTGCCAGGTCACTAAAAAGTCATTAAGAAGCAACCTCTCATTTTTGAAACACCAAACCTGAGAATGACTCTGCTCTCACAAAGTATATTTCTCTTTGAGATGGGATAAGACTATCTAATACTACCAGTGCTCAGAATATGCTTCAAAATGCTTTACAGAATGGCATTTACCATTACCCTCAGCCTGTGTTTGGGGGAGATGTGAGGCATATACATCACATGATGGAACTCCCCCAACGGGCAGTCCTCACTTCCACTCACTGGTTAACCTTGGCCCTCTGTACAGTGATCTTGGAACATTTTCACATCTTGGTTTTTAAGTGAACTTGCATATCTTGATAGGGACACACTCCTGTTCTCTGTTGTCCCTTGTCTTCAATTGGACTCTTCAGTCACCGTGTGCAGCACTCTTACATTTGACAATTAATACACAAGAGCTTAATCTGGTTTATCATTACTGTAGTACAGATCATTACCCAGGGTTTATTTCATCTGCTAATTTCTGAAATCGAGACTTCTTTGGTTTTTTAAGGTTGTTTCATTGTTAATGCTTTCATGAGCCTGAGGTGTAGAAAATCTGAAGTGAGATTATGAAACTAAAGATCAGCAAGTTCTGAATTAAACATTAATGCTGTCAGCATGCCTGACAAATAGGATTGCCTTTTCAGTCCATACGTTCAGTTTAATGGCAACTGCATTGATTTTAGAAAAAAATTAGTTAAAAGAGGTTAGTTTAAAAGTGTCCTCATGGTTAAAATTACTTTAGTAGAAAGAAAACAGATGCTTTTAGAGGTAGAAGTTTATCTGAACTCTTGTTGGAGGACAAATTTTTAAACAGAGCTGAGATGCAGAGCCGGAGTGCTAACTGACTTGGCTTTGGAATGAGCAGTCAGAGCACACTGTCGTCCAGAAAGTGCAGTGCAGCTGCCCCTGCTGCACACCCAGCACACTACAGTCACAGCCAAGGCTTTTCAGTGTGGCACAGTGTACTGCCTCACAGTTCAGCTGTTCTCCAGGCGAGCGTCTGAGAGGAAGCGGCTCCATCCCAGGTGTAGTTACAGAAGGGGATTTTGTTAGGAAATTCTGACCTGATTGAAATGAAAAATGCATTCAGCAGAATGGGCTGGGGAGAGGGTGTCTTCATTCTTGCTAGTCACAACCTCCCTTCCCTTAAGGAATTTGGATTATAGAGCAGCTTGGTTCCTACAGCTGCTGATGGTCTGCACGTTTTTCTCAACACCAAAACTTCCTTGCCTCTACAGCTGGTTCGCCTCTTAAAACACAAGTCTTTGCCACCTGGCATTTAAAACTAGATATGTGCTCTGTTTAGATATGTGGGCTGTCCAGATGTCTTTAGACAAAAGGCATTAAGTTTATTTCTTCTTAATGTAGGCTGTTATTATTTAAATAAGTAAAAATAAAAATTTCATTCAACCCCTAACCTAGACAAAATGTAAGATTTTACATCTTGTTGAGAGTCAGCAAAATGCCAGTGCCCCACTGATGTTTGAGAATGAAAAAATTACCAGAAGTAGGTTCTAAAAGCAGATTCTTCTTTACAAAAGAGAGTTTTCTGCCCTCATTGAATTAAATTCATTCAGCCTTAATCTCAGAATTTTATTTGGGCTGGCTCAAGAATTTGTTTTCATCTGTCCTGTAACAGTTTATTTAAATATTCCTTATCACAAAGATCAGCAGTTTTATCATAGTTATAATTTCATATGTCACCTCACAGGTAGGACAGCTCCTCCCCCTTGCCTATGCACGACTGCAAAGCTTTTCTGCTGTTGCCCTCGTCCAAGGATAGTTTAATGCACTTTCAAACCTGCCTTCTGCATCCAAAGCACAGCAGCTCTAACTACCCTGAAGTACTGTTTCTTTGCAGATGTCTTACGAAATAAACTTTGACCTAGAAAACTCGTAAAGGTAAGTGTCCTGTCAAATAAGACTGGAAACATTTATGAACCTGTTTTTTAATACTAGGATCCCATAATGAGATTTGTTTATATCTCAAACCTCTTACTTAAGGAACGGTATGTGATACTGATATCTCTTAAGGTTACTCAGTGACTAATGTTAAAGATGTCACTATCAGCTGCCTGAACAACAAAATGGTACTGCTTCTTATCAGTTGCTCTAGGTGAAAGGTTGCTGTGAATTTGCAATATTGTCCAGCAAAGGCGGTAATTACTGAGAAGGTTCTACAGAGCAGCTTCCAGGAAGGGAAATCTGGTTATCTTTAAAAGCTTTAAAAGCTTTTATATATCAAAAATAGAACTATATCTGCATGTGTTTCTTTTTGCAAACCAAGTAGAAAAATTCTCATCTCTTGGATGCAATGGATAAGTACTGGAATTCCTGATTTTTGTCTTGAGGTGAAAGAATGCAGCAGGGGAGAAAATTTCAAAGGCAAGTCATCTCTATTATGTTTGATGAAAGCCCATGCTAGTTTGGATGTAGACTTGTTAAAAACAGAATGATTAGAGAAACAGCATATGAATATTGCTACTTTGTCTACACATGCATTACTTTTGACCATGCTGTGACTGCAGCAGCTCTGCCTCTAGGCACCCAAGGGGCTGAGTAAGGTGCTGTGACCTGCCACCACTCAGGTGGTATGCTGTGATCCTGTTCAGATTAACAAGGTGGGGCTGCTTATCTCTGTGCAGGCTCTCACTGAAAGAATGGTGCTGTTTGCAGATCTGAACTGCTTTACAGGGATCTTCCTTTGCTTTACAAGAAAACTTACCAGCAACAATAGGGACAATATGCTTTTATGATAAAGAATTTCATGGTGGTAGCTAAGTCAGACTTGCCCCAATTTCCTAACTCCATATTGTTAAACTACATGCAAGAGCAAAATAAATTATATGAAAGAGTTTTGTGTCTTCACCTGCTTACAGTGATTCATCATACCTTCAGCTAGATTTTACAGTAAACTGGCTTTTCTGCTTAAAATGTGGCATGCTACTCTGATTTCCATTACCTAACAGTAAAATCAGAGAATAAATATTTATTGTATGCACTTACCTTAATGTCTTTATAGGCATTTTGAACAGAAACATTATCAGCTAGACATATTCTGGACTAAAAATCTATAAACACAGCTAATCACAATAAATCTAAATGTTTGGACTTTCTTAGCACTAGCAACTTTGGTTGCCAAGCTACAGATGATAAGCAACATCTCAACTATAAATAATTTTCCTTACTCCTGTGACTGTGTGGAGGGAAGGGAGAGAGAAAATAATAAGCCTTGTAAAATCAGAAATACACGAAGTTGACCAAAATACATGTTTCATTTCTGGCTGATAGGCATAAAAGGGTAGATACATACTTTGATTACCTTGGGAAACTATATTGCAGTACTTGAGAAGAATAATGGAATATGAAGAAGCTAGTTCATATGAACAGTGTTAGCCATGGTGTTAGTTGGTTTTATTGATTTTGTTTCACAAGCATAAAAATTTATTATTTCTTATATAGGTGTAGAATTCAGCTGACTTCTCAGTAACATTTTTTTAACCTACATTTTTTTAGTAATCAAATTAAAATAGTGAACCATGAGGTTAACCAAAAGACTACTTGAAAGATGACCATAAAAATTCTTTTTTGCTTTTAGAGTTGTGTTCATTATATTATATTCTAATAATCACTGTTAAGATTTAACTACCACCACAAAAAAGCAGTCACCTGTCACACCATTCATTAATGCTGGACACTAGAGAAATGAAAGACATATCTTGATGGGGTTCATCTTGGGCTTGTTTCCATAAACCACTTTCCTTCATCATCATACATAAATTGACTACAGTGGTGTAGTTCCACGTGCAGATCTTGTTTCTTGAAAGTCAGCTGCAAGTATTAATTGTGTGTGTTTACTGAGGTAAAAAATGAATTAATTTAGACTGAAAAGGTAAAAGTGACTTAGTATGCTGTATGGAAAGTGTAATTAATTATTTTACACATCTGTGTTATACCATCTAATTTGCCTGCTTTGGGGCTAGAAGGGTAAATTTTGAACGATCCATATTATGGTACTTCAAACTATGCCCTATCCTATAAAGAGGGGTTGGGAAAAAACCCCTCTTTATTTAATTGCTGTTCTCTACAGTAAAAAATTGTAATATGAGCCTAGAGATATGAAAGGCACTTAATTAGTTAAAAATCCTAAATAACTATTTCCAGAGAAATGTGGATCAGCTCACTCTGGTTTTTAATGCAAATTTCAGAGACTAATAGAATGTTCATTGTACGACTCTGCTACTTACACCTGTTTAATTGCACTGTATAAAGTAACTGAGAGGAACTGTGCTGATATAAGGATAGATTACACCAAGCCCTTTTCTTTCTATTGTCTCTTAAAATATATTTAAATCTATTATTTCACAATGGTAGTGATGACTTGAGAAATGACTGCTTTATTACTTTTCTTTGGTTGTAAAACAGTTTTTCTTTATGCTGATAACGTGAATGTGCTATGAAGCTTTCCACTATCAGAGGGAAATAATATTCAAAGGATATTTCAACACTGCAGTCATAATCGTCTATAAATCTGTTAAATTGTATTTTCTTCTCTTCATTTTGCACGTAGCCAATCTAAGTCACTTATTAAGAGGTCAGTAAGAATAGATTCATAAGAAAACAGATCTTTTGTGTGTACTCAATAGATTCCTTTCATTTCCTACTATTCTGAAAATCGTTGAGGGGTGTGAATGGGAAAGTGTTCGGCCTTTAGCAGAAGGTGCTATTAAATAAATGAACATATATCTTGATTTATAGAATCCTTTCAAATTATCAAAGATTTGCTCAGATTGAAATCCTTCTTCAGAAGTCTTAAGAACAGCAGCAGCCATCTAGAATAAATTCCTCCTTCAGAAGATGTTTCCTGGAATTGGGAATTGTGAGCAGGGTTTCAGCATTTTCAGGATAGCTAAAATGAGTGAGAAAAGCGACCTGGAACATACCACACGAGACTCTGCTGGAAAGTGAGTGCTGGTGGCTGGGTGCAGGGGCTTTCCCTTGTCCCTTTACCTGTCAGACCTCCTTGGATTGCTCCTGGCTGTGCCCCACTCACCTGTTTTGCTCCAGCACTTCATTGAGGGTTTCCTGTTTGTCCTGCAGCAGATGCTGCAGGTGCTTCTTTTCTTGCTCATACTGAGCAGTCTTCCTGGAAAATTCTTTCTCCTGCTCAGTCATCTTGAGACTGATATCTCCAAGCTTCCCAGCTGCTTTCTTTTTATATACCTGTAAGGGTTAAAGTTAATAGAAAAAAAAAGGCATTTTAGGAGAAATCAGGACAAGTCACTACCAACAAAAGAAACAGCTGGAGATACTGATTTTCAGTTTAACCTTTACATCAATGCTGCCTTGCTTAATTATGTCAGGTAGGTTGCATTATGGGATTTTTTTAACCTATTTGTTAATTTGAGGGTGTTACACTTCATTTTGTTCTGCATATAAAACTAGTGTGTACAATGAATACCATACTGTATGTTTCTTTCATAGTAAACAGAATTACCTGCAAAAAAAAATTTGTTTTCCAAGATGCAAAGTTACACTTTACAGCACGTTGCCTACCACCCACTGAACAGTCACTTATGAGTACATACCAAGAAAAAGTGTTTCTGTTTTGTTAGTTACTTAATCTTATTACTGAGAGGAAGTGAAGAATAGCTTTGCTTGCTGCTTCACCTAACAGTCCTTCTGTTCAGTGAAGCACAAGTGATTTTTTGATTAATGGCTGTAACAAGTAAATGATAACTAATGATTGGTCTCATCTCAAAAAAAAGAAATAATCTTTGCACAATAATTTTTGCTTTCTGACATAATATCCCCATTAAACTGCATAAGCACACAAGAAACTGAAAACTATTGTTTGTGTATTGTTACACATTTCTAGATGCTGCTGCTCTTGACAATACCAAAATCCAATATTAACTTTTTTTCTCATGATTACAAACAGAAGGCTAAAACTGGTATCTTCTCTGCAGACTGTGATGTTTCCTACACGCTATAGAACAGAGTTTTGGGATGGAAACACCTCCTTGAATAAAACCATAAACTAATTTAGTGAAGCTTTGAAAATACTGCTACTTATGTCTTGCTAATACAACGTTTTATCTCAGGTGCTAATCACTAAGGTTTTATCTTCATCTGAATCAGGGGAGAAAGATTTGAGTTTGCCTTTTGGAGGAATTTTTTTAAAAGGCATTTTTAGACGTGCTGCAAATAAGGCTATATAATCCTTTCCACAAACTGTTTCCTTTTTGGCTCTTGCAAAATGTGTCACTGAGAAGTTTAATTTTCTAGAGGTAATAGATAACAATATTTTCCTAGAATATCAGTACACAGAATATTATCTAATAATAGATAATAACAGATAATAACATTTACCTAGAATATTAGTAATTCAGTACTTAAGGCTGACTTACATAGGGTTTTTATCCTAACTTTTCCCTGACAGTTCTAATAGAGACCAAGAAGCCTGCAAGTTACCCAGTCACATCACTCAACTTTATAGATTCCCAGAGAAGTCTTCAAAATGCAGAGTAATGCTATGGAAGGCTAAAGGTAACCAAGTTCCTTCTGAACAGAAGGTTGCTCAGAGCCAGCCTAGAGGAAGTGCAGAATATAGGGAAACAGCTGAACTTTCCCCTCTGTCAGTAAAAGCTCCAGCATTTGTCAGGTCCAGCTTGGGTGCAGGACCTGCAATGCCCTCTGTAGGTCAGATGCCCATAATAATTTCAAAGAACAAGAGAAAAGTTCCTCTGTCAATTTTATCACAGAAAAGGCTGGTGAAGTGTAGCATTGGTGAAACCCTCTTTTTCATCAGGTGGTCACTGATCATCCAGCTACAGGCTGGTCTGTGTTCTAAGCTGAGGTTTGTGTTTTAAGCTGCACCTCTGCCTGAGATGCTTCAGGCCTCTGGCTCCTCCGTATCTCACCTGCCTCTGCTGCCTCTGCACTCCTGCTCTGCCTTTGCCAGCTGAAGTTGAGCCCCACGTGCAGAATGGTTGCAAAATCAAAGGGCGAAAGCGCACCTTTTTCTTACGGCCACGTGATTATAGTCTGAAACTAGATCTGAGTGAGACATAGTTCTGATCTTGCCTCTATGGATGGATTATAATCCAGCCTGTGTAAAATGCAGCCTGGGCAGGTTGGGCTGGTTCTGGGCACACTGGCACGTGTAGCTGCTGGCAGTTACAGATCCTTCACAGCAGGCTACTACTTTTGAATTGTTCAAGATAACCTATTAATGTTCTCTGAAGTGAAGCAGGCAGCAGCAAACAGACTGGTGGAGATGAGAGTTTTCAGGAAGAGGATGTTAACACATAGCTAGAAGTCATAATATTTTCCTCTAGAGCTGGACAGGACATGCCATGGCCAAGGTCACGGCATCCCACGTATATAGTAAGAAAGGTGAGGAATGATCATGGATGCAGGTGCTGGTACTGAAGAGGACATAATTTACACTCTTCTGAAGTTGTTTCAGGAAGGTATCCTCTTCATGACCGTAGTTCTGTTACACCTTGTGTACCAAATTACAAGCTGAAAGTTGGAGAATTCTGAATAAAGAGCCAACAAAACATTATTTCTACAAACAGGCTGCTGGCTATGATACATGTAATGATCTGGTCATTTGTTGAAGTAACAAAGCTATTTTCTGTCAACTGCATTGTTTTTCTCCCATCCTTTACCAGTAAAATTAGTACTGTCCCTTTCAAAAGAGAGCAAAGTACCATCTGAAGAAAACTGTCCCACTTCTCTATAGAAAGTGTTATAATTCTGATGCTCACAGAATAGCCCTGCCATGGGACTACTGATGAAATTTTTACTGTGTGCTACAGAACACCGCCAGTTTTCTCCATGGCACCTAGAAACGTCTAAAATACTTTAATTAAGATCACTGACGATTATCTTCAGGGCTGTGTAAAAAATCACACATGGGGGTTGGGGGAGGAAATTCCTTTTTAGTAGCAGATGATGACAGTGCTTGTACCTATAACCTTCCCAGTACAACTGGACTGGGACAACTGAGAAGTGACAGCCTATATATTCAGAAGGTTTAGTGAAAGTTTTGTCAGACAGTACTGTGCTGTTAATAGGGAAAAAATATTTCCTCTATTCTCAGTGGAAAAGATGTGGGCAAACTGTAGAAACTTTTAAATTCAAAAGCCAACAAATTCATGTTAATAGCTTGGGGAAAAGGTAATCTGTAGTATTACGTGCTAGAGTAAATAAGCTCACTTATTTGCAGAGTGATATTGGCACAGAGATGAACAGTAAATAGCTGGGAAAGCAATAAAAATAAAGATTTATACTGGAGAATCTTCAAAACTATATGTCCAAAAGTGTGAGAGAATTGTCTGTACACGACCTTTGACAAAAAATAATCTAGTATTAAATGCAACTTTGAGACGTAAGATAAAAACGACACAAGGAAATTGAAACATCTGTTACTTAAGCCTAATCCAGTATTTTGAAACAGATTTAAAATTTGAATTATCGTTGAAATTAATAGCTTACTAGAGAAATCACTTTATACAGGATATTTCCTTACTCTTATCTTACTCTATTCTTTAACCTATTCTTATCTTATTCTGTTTCTTTAACCTATGTATCTCTAATCTATTTTTACCTTAATTCTCTTCTCCTACCCGAAAAAGGGGTATAATGAAGTATTCTATTCCCATAGAGTAGAGAAAATAAATACAGGAGAAGCCTTCAGTTTCCTTTAGTCTTTCCCCCATTTTTTGAAGTTGTAGGTTGAACTTGTAAAATTTAAAAAATATCTATAAACCAGGAGGGCTAGAAACTTCTAAGGAAAGTGGGATTTTCCCCGGTAATAACAAGCTTTTGAGAGCTGAGGAAGGATAAGGCTAAGCAAAATCCATTTTCTGAGCAACACAGCAATTAACTTAGTCTTATGAATTTTATGAAACAGAGCACTGCTACAAAAGTAAGAGATTAATAACTCAAATACTGCCCTTAGAGCATCACAGCAACTTTTAGAAAATACTTGCTTTTGTTACAGTTCAGATTTATTGTAAAAAGTTCAAAAGACTTAAAAAACTTTTCAAAAGTACTAAAACGTGCTAATGCTTAATGTTTACTCATAATTCCACTGCTTCTGGCATAGATTTTCTAGTCTGCTCTTCTTCCTCAAACTCTAGTAACAAAGATTTTTAATTAAAACTGATAAATGCAGTTTCTTCTGCCTCAAGGAGACGCAAGTAGATCTCAGATGTGGTTTGGAGAAAAAAAATCCATGAAAAATACATAAATTCAGTGATCTGCCATCATGTGTAATCTCTTATTTTAAAAATAACACGCTGATGGTAGCAACGAAATCCAATTTCTCTGGTTTTTATTATACAACTGAAGGGTTGTTTAAAAAAAAAAACAAACAAAAAACCCCACCAATAATCCAAACACACACAAAAACACAATTCAATTCCCGTTAGGAACTGTAATTATAGAAAATTTTGCTGTAGGAAACATGACTTTTTAGTTTGTTGTGATAAATTTGAGGCTTTAATCTAATTTATCGCTTTGGTATCTAACAACTAATTTGAAATTTTCTACGTATAAGGCAGTTCTAGTTTCTCTGCAAACTCCCTGTTTCGGCTTCCAGGGCTGGAGCTCCCGTGGGGAGTGGGCCAATCCCCCTCAGCAAAGGCAGGCGGCCGCAGCAAAGCTATGGCGAAGGCACCTCCCAAGGAACTTCGGACTGCGGCATGCCACTCCCTGGGCTGTGGCTCACAGACTCCCTGAGATGCTTCAGGCCTCCTGCCTCTGCCCGAGGCGAACCCCCTCGAGAGCCTGGAGAGGACAAAAGAGAGCTCCACATGTTTGCTACCTGTTCTTAAAGGGAGCCAGCCACCTCCTCCCTTCCCTGAGCTGGGGTGAAACACGCCGGTTCTGCTTCCAGCCCCAGGTGGTACCGAGACACTAAAGCACACTGCAGAAGATGTAGAGGAAATACACAAACACGATTTTTTTGGGTCACCTAGGACAGCAGGGTAGACACTATGCTGCCATTCTCGGTGGTCCCCTAGGAGGAGCTTGACTCCTGGGTTTGTTACAGAGAACTTGGAAACAGATGGTTTTGTTGCAATCATGGAAAGATCGGTTCTATTCAGCAAGTGGTTCAGAATGCCTGAGCTACATAACCAACCTTCCCAGGGATAGTAATCTCTTCCCTGATTTATGGTAGCACTTCTGTGTGAGTGGCAGAGTGTACAAGTCATCTTTTGAGTTCACAGTTGAGTGGAGCAGTGTGAGAAAACTGAAACCATTTCAGACAAAACGCAGCATAAATTTGGGTACATTTCTCTCTCCTGTGCATACAGATCAACTTATGAGTGTGAAACAGAACCTAATGTTTCCTTATCAGTAAGACAAATGCATTTCCTTTAAATTTTGGTTATACTTTCAGTTTTCTACGCAAACACGGTTAACTCTGGGAAGTAAGCTACCTAGTGTACAAAATAGTGACATACACCAGTGTATACATCTTTGTATACATCAGCTAACATCACAAAGTGTGAAAGATTTTGAGTGTATCCCAGAATGAAGGGAAAATAGGTGTTGCAATAGTATATGCTGTACTAACTGGGCCCTTGTATTTCCCAACTGGTGACTTGGGACAAAACCAGGAGCAAATGCCTGCCCTGATAATGAAAAGATTTGAGGAAAAAGTAGTCCATCTTTAGGACTGACAAAACAATGGAAGTAGTTTCTTAGGTGACTGCATTTTAAAAACCAGCAATGCTCCTTGAATTTTCTAGGGCCCCATACTGGAAAAATCTATATTCTAACAAAGCAGAATGAATACTCTGGACAGAAAAGCCATGTATGCAGCAACACTTAAATCAGTCCATGGTCTCCTGATTTCAAAGCACCTTTCCCTAAGTCCAGATTAATGTTGACAGGAGCATGGCAGAGGAGCACTGGTAGTAGGAACATTGTCTACTTCAAATGTGCTGGCATGAGCAACTGGTTACACAGACAGGAAGATGTGCAATGAGTACATGTAGTTCTGAAATACACAGCTCCTCAGTGATCAAGAAGTGTTAGGAACAAATCTTTATTGCTTTCTCTTCACCAATGACAATTTTGTACTCTAATGCAATAGGTAGCAAGATGGCAGGAAAAAAATTAAGGCTGAATTAGTAAACTTGCATGAAAATGAGAGCAGTTACAGTGGGAGATGCTAGATGGTAGATATCTTCAGTACAAAGGTTGTTTCTGATTTTACTAAAACCTCATGACTAACAAAATTATTATCAAATAGAGATTCAGAATCAAGGAACATGTAATCTAAGTTCTTTTTTGTAACAGTGTGTGCATAATTTAAAGATTATCTACACTTGCAGTGAAGGAAATGAAAAGGTGTCTAAAGGTGACCTGGAGTGCAAATTCTGTTATCAGAGATTTACTGCTCACGGTTCTAAGTCCAAAATCTTGGATTGTTTTCACAGAATTTGTACTAGATGTTTGACTAAAATACTTCATAAAAACAACAGATTTTCTTGTGTTAGCTGTCCCTTTTGCATGAAGTTGAAGGACTCCCTGATGAGACAAACATTATGTCCAAGCACATGTTAAAAGAGAAAACAGTGAGGAATTCTGACTGTAAAGAAGTAGTTTTAATACCAGAAAAACTGGCTTCCTGAAATTCTTGCCATGGATCATCAAACTGCTAGGTAACTACAATTATGGAAGTACAAAGAGATCCCCAGGGAGCTCGGAGTCTGCTGGATCAAGAGAACTTTTCCAAGCTATGCAAGGAAGCACTCAGTATACTGTTATGGCTGCTTGGATTTCTTTACTTTGGTTCCCTCCCTCTTGGGGTCTATTTACTAGTGATTAAAAAAGTGAGCCTGGGTAGTGGGTGTGGGTTTTTTCCTTCAGTCTAAGTGTATGTCTCATATATGGCTTAGTGCATCTGCCATGAAATTCGTGACTCCTCTTCATAAATGGTATGTAGTGTTTTAGCAATTGATAAGTTTTTAACTGAACACAAACTTTGTCCTCTATGAACTGTTAAAAATCCATATAGTATGCCATGTATGTATTTTTGTTAAAGCACAATAACTTGGATGAATATTGGCAAAATTGCAACATGGTACTGTGTTTTTTCTTTTACTAAAAGGATGGTGGTTACTATCACCTGATCCTGAAGTTACAAACGGGTTTTTGACCACCATCTCATTAACTGTTAATAGAACAAATATTTGAAGGTTAGTTATTGTTTAAAAAAAACCCCCATGTTAAATACATTGTTACTGTTTTTAGAAACAGATGGAGATTGGAAATGTTCTGTGTATCACTGTTCAAAAAAACCGAACCAATTTCCATTTATAAGCTACTTCAGGTCTGAGTCAAATATTTTCTGATGTCAAAGGGAAATAAAGTTGCATGAACTGTTCTACTCTACAACTGCTGAATCCTGGAGGGCCAACTAAAAGAAAAGTCTTCAAGTAAGCTTTACTACTTTTCATGATTCTATCTGCCTGAAAAATTATCTAGCATAAGTCAAAGTACATAAAAGTAGAAATAAACCTAAAAATGTTTTCAGAACTAAAATACCAAACTAAATTTTGTTTCCTTAACACTGTTCCTGCGCAAAAATGATCTATTTTGTATTCAACTTAGGTGATGCTCCTCTATTACTCTCTAATTTTCATGTGGTTATACTGGTAGCCTACAAAATCTTCTGCACAGTGAATGAATTTATAAAGTTTGTTTACAGTAATTGCCAAATCCCAAACTAAAACCAGATATTTATAAAATGAATTACTTTTAATTTGCTATATAACTTCAGCATATACAGTTTAAAATGTCATAAAACTATGTATACAAATATGGACATAGTTTGGGGTTTCGTTTTAGCAGTAATCTGTTATTTAGCTTAAGATTTTTGTCTCAAGTAATAGATCTGCCAAATCTTGATTTGAGATTTCTCATTGAAAAACAAAAACCATAGGATTTTGTTAATTTACTTTCTCCAAAAAAATTAATAAAAAGGGAGAACTCTGTATCAGAAGACCAGATGCACTTTTATGTGCAAGGCACAAATGACTTGACTTCAGAGGGAAGTGTGTGCCATGTGTTTCCAGTGCAGAATGGCTGGCCCACCTAGCCTTCCTTCTTTCCTTCCATCAAGAGAGATTTGCAGTGAGGTGAAAGAAGCCTCTGAAAAACGTTTTTAGACACACACGGTTGCATTTGACCTGTAATAGTTCTGGATGAGCTTGTTCCTGAGATACAAGGCAACAAACTCCGCAAAAGGCAAATACAAGTATATGTCGTTATAATTGAATTATTTCATTTTCATAAAAAATTGAAAATACAAGTGCCTACAGTGTGAGTCCATCAGTAACTCAAAGCTGCAGGCTAGAAACTTTTCTCTCCTCATAACCTGAGGACTCTATGCTCTACTTCATATGTATAATTTGTATTTCTTATCTTTTATCTTGTAGGAAATACCTGAAGACGGCTAAAAGCCAAGGCAAAATAACCTTTTCTAAGATAAGAAATAGCCTAACACATTATTAATAACAGCATCATCTTTTCAGAAGAATGAAGGCGTTTGAAGTACTATTATCGCTTGTCATGGGTTAGAACAGTTTGGAGTTTTAGTTTAAAAAAAAAAAAAATTCCACCAGCCACGGAAGTGATGTTTTTGGCAAGCAGCTGTTGTAACTTCCTCCAGACCTGATAGAACTGATCAATTGGCTAATTGGAATATTGACAGCTCTGTTAAGCCACTTAAGAAACTGGACACGCCTCTGTAAATAGCACAATTTAAAGAGAAATAAGCCCGGGAAGCTCTCTCTTGCTTCCGGCCCTGGGACAGGTAACTGGGCCTGGCTGGGCCTGACTGGGCCTGGCCTCTCCGGGCCTGGCTGGGCCTGGCCTCTCCAGGCCTGGCCGGGCCTGACCACTCGGCCCCGGCAGGGCTGGGGCCACAGCCCACGGCTCCGTGCAGGCTGGGATGGCTCCCCTTCCCCGGTGCGGCCGAAATGAACTTCACAGCGAGACCAGCTCCGGCCGCTGCCCGGCACAGATCATGTGAGCAACAGAGACAAATAAGTTCCAGCTGCAAACTCTGGGTAAGAATAACGCCTTCTGAACTGTGAGTTCCCCAGAAGAAATGAACCCTGCAGGCACTGATCCTCTCCCAGGTCAGAGGAAAGGGAAAGGCAAAGGCACGTGAATAGA
>VZRQ01009508.1:0-10563 GCA_013397975.1 Machaerirhynchus nigripectus | reverse complement strand
AGAGGTAGATGAAGAGAACCTTTGCTCTTGAACAGCTCATCCTTAAAATAGCACCCCGTTAGCTAGGACTGAACCCTTGAAAACAGCTCTGGGGAAAGCTGTGAGCCAAGGGAAGGGACTTTTCACATGCCAGCAGAAAACCACCCCAGGGGGCTGTTGTGCTGTGACAGTGGAAGCCACAAGACTCCTTCTTGTGGAGAAGCCCCGTAGCATGGGCAAGAGAGACTCTTCTCCCTAAGTGAACTGATGAAAGACTATTATAGAGTTGGTAAACTGACTGAAAGAATCTCAAGTTTGTGCCTTTATGTTCTAACTGGGAAGAGGGAGGAGGATGGGGGGAGGAGAAGTGTTCTGAAGTTTTGTTCTGATCCTTATTATTCCTTTTTCTTTTAATTTTGTTAATAAACTTCTTTATATTCTTTAAGTTTGGAGCCCGCTTTGCATTCCTCCTAATTCTTATCTCACAGAAGGTAAAAAATGCGAACAAACCCACTACATCACTGGAGACATGTAACACCCAAGTACCTCATAAGAGGTTTATCCTGAAACTCAATATACAGTTACTCAATATTGGGCAGTTATCCAATTCGTAATTTCTGAAGCAGCAAAGAAATTAATTATACTAGCTTTTAACAAAGCTAAAAGGTACTAATGAATCCCTTAATACAATAACCAAAAAGCGTAAGGTATTAGTAGGTGTTGTGTGACTGTTTAAACCCTCTGCTTTACTGACAAAAATAAAGAATAAAAATGTTTTGCAAGTAGGTTAGTCTTACTTTTGCTAAATAGAAATGAAATAGAACTTTATTTACAGGCTTTTTTCTAATTTCCATTAAGAGTTGATGGGTTGAAGATTTTTTAAATTTGGTTTAGCACTTAAAATTCACTACATGTAAATGTTCTTAATTTTATGCCAACCTTTTCTCTATCCCTTACAATAGTCACAGATCTATTACATTGCAGAAAATCCATATTTAACAAGAATACAGGCCAGTATCTTAACAGGGGAGCCAGACATGAATGAGGGTGAAAAAAGTTAAAAACATTTTATGGCTGTATTAGTATAATTAGGTAAATCTTTTAGGGTAGTGTTTCATGCATTCAGGTGTTTTATGAAGGCTTCCTTACAACTTCAAGCTATTTTTCAGCTTACTGCTCTCTCTTTACACTTACAATTTAATTTATTTTCTTTGTTGCTAATTTCTATGCGGTATTGATCTTTAAAAGGAAGTGCAGAAGGAGCTGCTCTCCATTAACACAGTGATGGTACACATTTGTGTCCTTTGATGCAGGAAAAGCAGTGGAGGTCTTGACTGGTAAAGTGTAATATGGAGACTCTCTGCTTTAGGATAAACTAACAAACTTGACTTAATACAAAACAGCTTTTGAAAGTAATATATGCATTACTTTCTAGATACAGAAACCAATATACCAGGTATTTTCTCCTTTAAGATTACAGTAAAGGAAATCATGGTTGCACCAAAGATGCTGAAACATAAATGTTTCAAATTTATTTCACTGTTTTTTGCAATTACATACTGTGCTTTTTATTTGTTTAGGGAGTTGTAAAGATAACTTATAATGTATTCTCTAACTAGGCTGGATGTTTGACCATCCTCTGAGTTTCTAAACCTTCTACCCTATGGTCACATGAAAGTACTTGATGGTAACTCTACACTTGAGATAATGCTTTTCATTCTTCCAAATCTAATTGTAATGGACTTCAGATTGAAGGAATGGTACAGCCTCAAAAAAGTAGAGGACAGAATACTTGGGTTACACCACAGAGCAAAAAATTAAATACAAATAATATTTAAATATGATTACAACTAGTCATAATTCTCCAGGTAATGATGTAAATGCGATGATCTGGCAGACATGCAAAGCACAAATACAATGGAAAAAGATACTAGGGAAAATTATAAAGATGATCTATTTTGCTTTTTCAAAACTTTTAAAGATAATCCGTAAGTCTTTCTTAAAAACACTGACACAGATTAACTACTTTTCTCATTAAAAACCCCAAACATTTCACGATAGCTATTTAGCTTAGAAACACTGCTTACCTTAACTTTTTCTTCCAATTTTCCTAAGCGTAGACTGCCTTCTATAATTTTCTTGAGGACACCATGATTCTCATTTTCCAAACATCTGGCCTGCAACCATGCAGTACACAAAGCTACATGTAATCATTGTATTTGTCAGGGCAGACAAAATGCATACACTGAGGGAGACACAGCAATTCCATTTTGAGCTCCAACAGTCTGAAGAACAAATATGGATAAAGAGTCCTGGAAATTTTTCTTTAAAGGCTCATTAATAATTTGTCAGCTGACTGTGAATACTATGAAACAGTTTTATTCTGACATGAAACATACTGTAAGCCCAACCAATTCTGTGGTTTTTTCTACAGATATATGTACGTATATGTAGGGATCCCATTTTTCTACATGACACTCATCCTTTGGGTCACATTTTGCAATTTTCTCTCAAACAAGCCATTGTAATTGGCAGGGGTTTGGGCAAAGATATTTCTAATATGCTACGCCTAATACTTAAAAGTAGATACCCGAGATACTGAGATGTAAGAATCAGTTCCCCCAATTCCCAGGAGACACTTATTGTGCCCAGTTTCACAGTCCTGAAGTCCAGTTTGTAATGGACAAGGATTCGAGTTGTGTCACCATAGTTTCTCTTCTAGAATTAGGAATTAACTGCTCTTATCTTTTTACCCAATGCTAATGACAACCTTTGTCTACTACCTGAACAACTAAAGTAAGAGAAGCTTTATTTTAACAAAGTTTTGTGAAATAATTTCAGATTCAATTTGAAGACAAGAGTACGAATATGAAAAATTGAAATTGTGTCCAATATCTTGTAAAAGAAACAAAATGGGCTTACAAAAAGCCCAGAAACCTCCATGCCAGGCACTTCCACTAAAGAGAAGTTTTTCCAAAACTCTGAATTAGCCTGTCAAAATGACTGCTAACCAATAAGGAGCAATAATATGCATAAGCATCCACAGCAGAAGGTCCATGCAGATCACTTCAAGGATAACAGTCCACTCTTAGACTCAAAAACAAATACTAAAATTTTATGATTGTGTGCTATTTTTAAATACACGTAGCTCAACATCAACCTCTAAAACTAGGTTTAAAAAATCTTCTAAACTTGGTATGTGCCATTGCAGACCCTAATGCTCATGTGAATTAAGGCTTAATTATGTTATCTCCAGAAATAAGGGTAGTTGCTTTTAATTGCTCCTCTAGAAAAAAATCTTTCGCTGCTCCTTTCCTATTTGCTAAAGTCTACTTAAATAGAGTTAAATCCTTAAACTGAAATTATATCTTTATTTCTTGATAGTTCAGATTAACAACAACTTGTGCCAGTAGCATGATAATTGTGTGAAATGTCAATTAATGCATATTAATTATTTGAAGGTACTTACCAAAAATACAAGATGATCACGTTCCTTAGCTATCTTCTCCACCAGCCCAATAAGGTTTGTTAGGTAGTGATGGGCTGTGACTTCTTTTTCCGTTGCCTCCTCCAGCTGCAGTTGCAAAAGACCTATTTTTTTCTTTAATCGTCTAGAAAAGAGAAAGGAAAATCTTCAGATTGGGAATTAATAATGGTGTTAAAAAACTTGCACCACATCTGCAAATCAACATGTACAAGTCTCAAACAATCAAACATACTGTTAAAAACGCACTGGCTCAGAATATTTGCAGTACCAAAAGTATCATGTCCCAATTTTCAGGGCTGTTTTTTCTTTACAATATGTTATCTGAATAACAAGAGTAACAATGATTCAAAAGAACAGTTTGTGCAATGGCTACAAGCTCATAATTCCTAAGATATAGAACAACAGTATTGTTTTTACTTTTTAAAATATTGTGAACTCATCTCTAAGCAACCAGGTGCGTGAGAAGATCTGCAAATACTATAAGTCTTATCCTTATCTAACTGCAAATAGTGTAAGTCTACTCATTTTCAGATGAGTACATCTGATGGTTAATTGCTGTAGCTAACTACTAACTACTAATTTAAATATATATTCTTAATTTGCACATAGACACAGAAAAGTGAGCAGGAAAACATACAAAGGTTAGCAAAATATGACAACCAGGCCTCAAGATGTGACAAAGATATGTTTAGGAAACATATTTTTTCTGCAGTAGGTAGAAAATACACATTTTGGGAAATTAGACAATATGTTTTCAGATATTTCTGCTGGTTTTAGAAATAAAAGTACTTCTATGCAAGAAAATGAGACTGTGAGAAGACCTGTTTGTCTTTTGAGTCATTTGCATCTCAGTTTCCAGGATCTTCTTGTCAGCCATTAAGTTATTTTTCTCTAAGAGCAGTTTCTTGTTCTCAGTTTGCAGTGATGCTATCTTTCCCATTACATCTTCCACCTTGCAGCGCTTTTTCTTCTGCTCCTGTTGTAAAGAGCTGCAAAAACCAACAGTGTATAACAGGTGTCATGTATAGATCTACTTCACTAAAATGTTAAGTTACAGGAAGATACCCATGTTGAAGTTATTAAAAAGATACACTGAGAATGCTCAATGTTCAGTGATGACATCAGGGAGATATTACAATCTCATATCAAAATCGTGACTAAATTATTCAAATAATTCCTTCTGACTGCACTTCATTTAAATTATAAAAATATGTAGTCCAGATGTAATCCCTTCATTTTTTTTCCCAAGAAATTACGAGGAATGCCAAAATACAAGGTCTGAGGACAAAGGGTCTCCAAGGGTTCCCTGAGATTCCTTGGTTGCACAACGGTGGCAGGGTTCGGTGTAGCTCCAAAGTGTCCCAACGGGCCTCCTGTGTTCCCTGAGCTGAGACTTTACTCTGCAGACTATGCTGCATGACAGCACTTCTGAGCTGTGCTGTTTCGTGTCATTTCCATATTGTAACAACTGGAGAAACTTAGAACTTCTAGTTTAGAATTTCAGGATCCTTTAGACATGTACCAAAGATGGGATTATAAAAATGAGAACATTTTATATATAGTATTGATAGAAGCAAACAGATTTGACAAAAATTGTATTTTTAATGCCACTATTTAAAATGGTACAATTAGCAGTACGTACTCTATGGTAAAAACACTTCTACCAATGTTTCCAGATCTGGAATTTCCTTTTCTAATTTTAAATGTCTCTAAAAACCAAGACAGTATTTTTTAAATATTTCTTTTCCTTTCTTTGTGCTTTGGTAGCTACCCTCCTGGATTACCAGCAGAAGTTTCCACTGGCCTCCTACCTACAGAGTGCTACGTATGCAGCTCTGTTCACGTGCATGCTTTGCACTGATGTTTCTCTGTGCACCTGCAACGGGTTCCGTTCAAAACCGGGCGGAAACACCAATTAAGTGTAGTGGTTGTGTTCGCATCCTCTACCTTCTGTAAGACAGGAATTAGGAGGAATGCAAAGCAGGCTCCAAACTTTAAAGAATATGAAAAAGTTCATTACTAACAGAATTAAAAGTAAAAAGGAATAATAAATTAAAGCAAAACGCCCTTTTCCTCCAGCACCTCCACTTTTTACCCAACTCGTACAAAGGATAACACACTATGATTTTGGTCAGTATTATAGCTCTTAAAAGTCTTTCCACTATTTAAGGAAAAAAGGTTATCTTTTGCTTCATGTGGTTTCCAAAATGCTCAAAGGGCAGCACCCACCCAGAAATTCTGCTGCCATGAAAAACATCTCTCCCATGAATCTTGCAGTCTTCCCACAACTGCCAGCATGGGCCACACATGGGGTGTATCGTTTTTAAGGACAGGGAAATTCCAGCTTAGAAGCAACTGCTCTCTTCTTCACAAAATCTCTAAAAGTCTCTTATAGCTCAAAGGTGACCTGGTGTGGTCATGTTTCTTTTTCCACAGGCTGCACGCAAAATTCCCATCCCCCCACGTCTTTAAGTGGATTAAAGAGGAAAGAACAGTTTGTGATATTACAGTTTTTACCACGGCCTGCAAAAAGCATTTTTAAGCTTTGCACTGGGCACGACTCTGCCCTCTTTTCCCATTGCCACCATCAGCTCCATCTCCCATGACTTACTTTCTCTTTCCCTCTGACCTTGAAGTTGCCATGATTTTCTTTGGGCTTTATGTTGGAGAAAAAAGCCTCTTTCCCTTTATGCTGCTGGCTCCTCAGCTTGACTTGGTTGCAAAAAGCTCTGTCTGCTCCCGCCGGGTCTGCGTGGGGCCGCGGGAGGGGGGAGGGAGACTCTCTCAGAAGCCGCTCCGGGTGGTGTCGGCTGTGCAGCAGCTTCATGGTTGTTTCTTAGGTGCCCGCGGCTTTGAAGGGGTTCTCCTGCAGCTACCCCCGATGCCAGGGGAGGGGAGGCGTGGGGCCACTCCAAGAGACAGAGCCCGGGGCCCATTCACCCCCCCTCCCCGCAGTTTAAATATGTCAATTTTGAGAAGCCTTACTGGTCTAAACGACTGTCCATCAACTCAGGTTCAAACCACCACAGCACCATATGTAAACTCTTACCTTTTAAAATCATTCACCAAAGCCAAGTGCTCCTCTGCTGTTATTCTGCTATCCATTTTGGCTTTCAGCTCTTCACACGTAGAACACAAAGCTTCTAGCTGCTTCTGGTACTCTGCTATTTCTTTCTCTTGACTCTGTTTCTTATCTTCTAAAATTACTATTTGTTTGGTCAACTTCGAAGCTTTTGGAAGGGGAAAAAGAATCAACTGGGTATAGCAGAACTAATTCAATTGCTTGTGAAACTCCAACAAAACCATTAATACGTTAGTTCTAGTTCTTCACAACATTATATAACAGTGGATTTGTCAATTTTTATTTTAACAGTTTGGACTTGATTTTTTGCTCTCTCAAGCAACTTGTTTTGGAAAAGTGCAGAAACTTCAAGAGTACTTCTTTTCAGGGCTATAAACTCATCGAAATATCATTTTACTCTGAAAAATTCTGATTCAGTTGTAAGTGCTCTTAAATTATGAAAAGGACTGTATTGCTGTTTAACAGTTCTCAATTTTTCAGAAGAAGTAAGTCAGAATGGAGTATTTTTTATAGTGTCAATAGGTGATAAGGACATTTTTTTTCAGTATCAGCTGACATGCAGAGCTTGATCTCCTGTTAACGTTACCTACATTCAAGGCTGCTTTTCAGGCATATATAAAGTTGCAAAAAAAACCCCAGCTAACCAAAACCAAAACTCTGCCAAGCTGGCCAAAACAAAAAATTACAATAGAAAACAAACCAAAAACCCTAAAAAAATCGAGACCTGCAGTACCATCTTTAGTGTAGTTCAGATGACTAGCAACTCCAGCACTTTTACCTTCTTGAATGTGTTGTCTGTGACTATCTTTTGCTTTAGCTTGTTGAATTTCAAGTTGCTCCATCAACAATCCATTTTCTTCCAAGACCAGTTTGGCCTGAGTTTGCAGCTGCTGCCTGCAATGATAACCAGCTTGTAAATAAAATATAACTCAAATGTTGTCCAAAGAACAAACACAACTGACTTTCAACAAAATAATTTCAAAATCATATTTGAACCTCTTTAAAAAAGAGATTAAAAATCCTTATTGAAAGTAGTATCAGGACCTGAGGTAAGCTTATTGAAGGCACAAACTCACAACAATCAAAATGTGATTTATTTTAAACAATGTTTAAAATCTTTGAGTAATGGAATTACTCAAATTCCCTATAAAAAGAAGGAAAAATAAGTATGCGTGAATTAGGATCATAGCATCGTAAAATGGTTAAGGTTTGAAGGGACCTCCAACCTCAGGAGGTCATCTGGTTCAACCCCCAGCTCAAGCAGAGGCACCTACAGCCAGCAGCCCAGGGCCATGTCTAGATGACTTGAATATCTCTAGGCATGGAGACTCCACAGCCTCTGGACAGCTTGTTGGAGCAATCACAGTGAAAAACTATTTCCTTACGTTCAAAGAAGCCTCCTGTGTTTCAGTTTGTGGCAGTCGCCTCTTGTCATGTCACAGGGCACCACTGAGGAGAGCCTGGCTCTCTCCCTATACCCTCTCTTCAGGCATTGATATCCAACAATAAGACCTTCCCTGAACCTACTCTTCTCTAGGTGAAATGGTCCCAGCACTCCCAGACTTAAGGAAGAGAGAATTAAAGCTACATAATGGTGCAAGATTTTCAGACAGCTTTGTAACTAGTGCCTGAAGCAAATTTGTTTTCAATAAATGTTGATAAGACTTGGAGTTACTTGGCTTTGATCTGTAGAAAAATACTGCCAGTGAGTTTTACGGGCCTGTAAGGAACACGGGTGTTTAAAATTAACTATCCCAAGCAGAGAACTTAACTCTCTGCTTTTTAACTTTTATTAATTCAGCTTTTAAAAAAACCAATACCAGTCTTTCTGGTGTTAAAAAACTTTAGAAACTATTCACTGTTCCAGTAAAAGCTTAAAAAGAACTATTAGCGAAAAGGCAACCAGATTTACAGTACAAGTGTCAGATGACACCATATTAATTTAAACTGAAGAGTTGTCATCAGTCAGTAAGAGTAGCCCAAACCCAAACAAAATGTAGCAAAATAGAGTCTTAACAAGGATTTCCAATGATAAGAACTAACACAGTGTGTATCTGCTATGTTCATATGTGGCCTGACTAAAACTGAAGCTAAAGCATACAGCTAACATTTGTCAGCTGAAAAATATAAACAGGCTACCCCTAAGATTTTTGCAAACACAGAAATGGCAGTCAACTTACACTTCTATTCATGAAAACCTCTGTAAACAGACACTTGCAAGTTTAGCTGACTTCTTTAATTTACTGTGAAATTTAATGCACTGGGCATAAGAGAAGAAAGGAAATGTGTATCAGCCACTTGCAAATCAGTTAACAGCTAAGGTCTGCCAAGCTACATCCTCATCCTCAGCTATGCCTGGCACCACAAAAAAAAAGCCTGCCAAAAAAAAATTTGAAGAACTGATGCAAAAGGGGGATTAGGTTGATAAAGACCAACTCCTTTATGTGGTAGACAGCACATTCCTGCAAGCAGTCAATACAAATAAAAGAGCACTGCACTGCAATGCTGAGAGTGAAGAAGTCATTGAAAGTAGAGAGCAAAAGCTATGTAAAGTGATATTGCTGCTGGCTTCCCTGCCTTGATGAACCCCCCTTTAAAAAACAGCTCCCAGACGGAAACTACAGACAGCCTGAAATAGCTCAGAGAGTTACAACTTTCTCTGATTCATTTGTAGTGAGGCAAAATTAAAAGCAAAGGTGTTAAATGAAAAAATTAACATTCAAGAAGCTGGAACACCTTTATAAAAAGCATTTTGAAATTTGTGGACAGTATATAAACAACTAAGGACACCTAAAATATCCACAGTGTTTTATTAAAGCACCTATACAACACTTAGATACCTTTTTAACAACCTACTTAACCAAATCTATACAAATACTAACATCTGTACTTCTGCCTCTTTGAACTAGGTCTATGCTACTGGGTGAATCTGCAGAAAGAAAGACTTCAGATTATAATGTACGCTGTCTCTTCCAAAGTCCTCCTCATGTAGACACTGTGTCATTCGAGCCCTTGCATTCAACTACCTGTGTCATGGGTGTAGGAAGAATTTTTATGTTCACTCAAACTGGATGCTGTTCCAAAACCTGTTACATTGGTTAGGACTTATCTTCCAATTTCCACTTTAAGTTTGTTTATGGTGAATGAATACCCAGCTGTTGTTCTAGTAACACTAGCCTGAGTACCATAATCGCAGCATAAGAATGTTTTGTATATGCCACGTCTCCTGTTCCTGCTGCACATACAGAGAACAACACTGTCCTTTTTCAGCCTGCGTTCTGTGAGAAAAGCCACTCTGCCTAAGCTCCAAATAAAAGAGGCTCTCCATTTCCTTGCCTATACCACAAACCCTTTCAGCTTTGATTCTCTGTACTTAAGTATGTGTACTCTCTAGAAATTTCCATACAATTGTATTGTTATTGCTCCCTCTACTGGAAGAACCTATTCTAACATACCGCATGACCTTTCTTTCTCTTTATAGCTGTTGCACTAAAAAGCCCACAGTCATCTTGCAATTAACCAGTACAAAGAGATTCTTCTCCATCTCAGTTACCAACCGATGAATATCTCACTTAGGTAAATTGTTAGTAAGTCTCAAGTATTTTTTACTACTGTCTTGGTGAAAAGGACAGGTGTCTGCCAAGGAAGGTGGGAACCTTCCTTGGAATGGAAAATATGACCCCCTTCCCTCCAAATTATTCTAATTTTAAAATTAAGGGACTTTCAGGCAAAGATATGGGAAAAGGAATAACAGTTCTTTACTAAAATATATATATCTAAAACAAGGCAAACAAACAACAACAGCAGCAACAATAAAGAGAAAACAACCCCAGGAGCCCAGTGCCAGCCCCTGTGGGCCATCGAGCCCTTTCCCCCGGCGCAGTTCCGGGCACAGCCGCCAGGGGCGCTGGTGGCTCCCGGCCGGGCAGGGGTGCAGTGATTCCCCCACGCCGGCAGGGGGTGCTGTGTGCGGGCCTGGCCGCCTCTCTGCGCGGGGTTACTGGTGGGTCAGCTG